>QPKB01000741.1:0-21006 GCA_003546025.1 Camphora micrantha
GGTTGTTTAATAACTGTGACGAATTCAAAAGCCACATTGCCAAGTTTGCGATGTACAAGAACTTTTGCTTGAAACCATTAAAGGACCAATAGATTTGAAGCAACGGCACAGTGTGTAAGCACCATTATAACATGTCCATGTGCATCCATGGCCTCTATTGTGGTTAAGCTGGGCCCCATTTTCAAGTAGAACCTTACATTCCCGAACATAATTGTTCGGGGGGACCTTATTATGGAATTCAAAATTATCCCTCAAGGCAACTTCAAGTTTGATTGCGGATTTCATCCAAACGAAGATTTAGGAGTCGCACTCAAGACTACAAAGCCAAAGAAATATGTTGACTGCAAGATGGGAGATGGCGTGCAATTTCTTACAGGAACCCAACATGCGAGGAAATGGCTATGGAAAGACATTCGCTGGTTTCGTCTCGAGGATCGTTAACAAGCGACTACACAGAACTACCGTTTATTGGAGCTGAAGCGCCGCACTAAACCCGGCACCCTACGACTATTTGTGGACATGCTAAGACGACAAATACCCAGGAGCCTTGCTCATTGCGGTTTGTCAGGACGGTGACCATGGGCTCTTTCCACTAGCTCTTGCTATTGTGGAGTCAGAATGCTATATGCGACTTGGTCATGGTTCCTAGCATGTCTCGATGAAACCCTGGACCATGTTCACAATCTTACAATTGTGTCATGATCGAATGAAGGGACTGACCAATGCAGTCATGGACGTACTTCCATCAGCAAAAACACTGTTACTGCTGCCGTTCACATTTCACAAAATATTCAGGCGAAGTTTCAAAAACGATGGAATCGTCATGAAGTTTTGGTGCGCCGCACGTTCAACCCGCGTATGCGAGTATGAACAGTACATGGCAGAAATCAGATCTATTGATGTCGGGGCACATGATTACATTTAACGCAATCGGTCGCCAGCATTGGGCAAATGCATTCATCGAGGGACAACGTTACGACATGCTGACTACAAATATTGCGGAGAGCACAAATAGCTTGTTGAAGGATATTAGGGAGTTGCCCATCACACAGCAGATAGAGTCGATACGGGCTAAGCTGATGGAATTTTATCAGAAGCGGCGTGAGAAAGGGCTAAACATGAAGACAAGATTCACCCCATATGTAGACAAGATCCTTAGCCACGAGGCGGAAGCCTCACGGAGACTGCAATGTTGGCAGGCAGGGGAATTTGAGTTTCAGGTAATGTCGCCTGAGTACACAGATGTTGTGCACCTCGATAAAAAGTCGTGCACATGCCGCAAATGGGACCTGCTTGGCATTCCCTGTTCGCATGGCCTTTCTGCCGTTACACTCAAAAGATATGATCCGTATGACTTTTGTGAGCAGTGTTTTCTAGTGACTTCTATCGCGCGACTTATAATGATGTCATTCATGCCACGCGCGATGGAAAACAGTGGGATCACAGAAGTGAAGAGCGTGTGCTACCCCCGATAGCTCGCAGACAGCCTGGAAGGCCGAAAAAATGTCGGATAAGAACGGAGGACAGGATGAGGAAACAGGTTACATGCTCCCATTGCAAGAAGCTTGGTCATAATAGACAGACTTGTAGAGAGCCACCTCCAAGTCGATGAATACTTGCTTACCTCGGCTGATTTGGATAATACATATCTATCAACTGTACACATCCTGCTACATATCTCGCGCTTGGTGTAGATACTTGTTTATAGTGGATGATCCTGTTTTGCTTTATATTTTTTGTATGTATCTCCCGATAATTGTGGGAGAACATAATGTCGATATATATTGATGTATAGCAGCAACACATCGCGTGTGGCAGTTTGGATAAGTTAGCTTATAAATTTCTGTATCCCGGCACCATCCATATGGGTCGTCTTTTGTATCTATCAATTACTGAAATACCAATTTCTAGTTACATACTTTCCCTTGCTGATAGCAATCGTTGAATCCGCCCGTTTATATTACAAGTAGGAAGATCCATAATTTGGACATATTTCAAGTATGAAGAGTCATAATATAAGTTCTAAAAACGACAAGTTCCATGCGATTGTTCTAATAGAATGTAAAAATGAATGTACCAAAGGTTTTTCAACTTATCCAAATCTATTAAATGAGTATGCAAGAACACGTGATAAAGAAGTCAAGAAAGTATGATGACTACCATCCGTCAAATGGATTTTGAATAAATAGTGAATGTGTAGAATTGCTTGGTGAATATTGTTCGACACTGACTTTTTGGGTGCCAAAGGGGCACCATTGCCTCTGATATCATCGTGCTCCACCATGGGAGTTGTTGGAACATTAATTGCTCTTGCAATGAATAATTTTAGATGTATCTCGCTGTGTTTCCTCGATTTGTGGGCGCCTTGTAGCTTTTATAGTTCGATAGCGGGTGACTGCTACTCGCAAGCCAATTCAACGCTCGAAACTGCTCTTAATAGTGGGTTCGATCCTTCACATCGAGGGTTCGATCCTTTGATATCAGCGCCAGATGGCCCACGCATGGTAAAATGAAGAGGTTCGAACCTTTGTTCTCGCAGTAACATGGCCCATATGGATGTTGTAAAGGTTCGAACCCATCGTATGAGGGTTTGAACCCTTTCTCTACCAAATGAAATTCCACAGATGGCAAAAAAGTGAAGGTTCGAACCTTCTCATCGATGGTTCGAACCTTCGTTATCTCTGGAATATGGCCCAGAGAGGCCATGTTACAATGGTTCGAACCCTCACACTGATGGTTCGAACCTTAGATTTCTCTGCCAAATGGCCCACAGATGGCCAACATTAAAGGTTCGAACCGTCTCAGCGATGGTTCGAACCTTGGTTCTCTCTGGTATATGGCCCAGAGAGGCGGTGTTACAATGGTTCGAACCCTCATAATGAGGGTTCGAACCTCCGACTTCTCTGCCAAAGTGATGGTTCGAACCTTCACAACAAGGGTTCCAACCCGTCTTTCGCTGGAATATGCCCCATAATGAGCAAGCTACAATGGTTCAAACCTTCACATCGAGGGTTCCTTCCGGAGATATCTATGCCAGATGGCCCACGCGTGGCAAAAGGTGAAGGTTCGAACCTTGACATTGAGGGTTCAAACATTGGTTCTCTGGGATATGGCACAGACAGGGTAGGTTACAATGGTTCGAACCCATATTCACTATGGTCAAAATTACGTAGGTTTGGATCCTCGACTAAAAGGATAGGGCCTGGCACCACTCTCTTACTGAACCATTTAAATTTTCCCTTACCTAATAGGATGCAGTCTAGCTGTGATTCGTTTTAGAATGCATACAACCAGGCATCATGTGGCATGACCTCCAAGCATTCTCTGTGGTTTACCAATGATAGAGGTATATCTGGTGACTATTTTATTGGTAGTGTACCGTTGTTTTCATGCATTATACAAGAACTCCAATTCCTTAAAGGTGTATAACATTAACTTTTCAAAATTATACAAGTAAACACACGCATCAAACTCGAGCCCATACCCAGACTGAAGAACAAGTCCAAGAGAGTTAGAGAGAGATAGTTCACTCCCCCTGCCTCTTCCCATGGTTAATCAGCGTAATATCCAAATGGGTCGAACCTGTTGTAGACATCGACTAATCTGAATTCCACAATGTATTTTATCCACTAACTCAATATGGTGATATTTTTCCTGTTCTCTCTTGCTTGTTTCTGTTCACCCCTTGTGTTTTGTTATCACGGATAAAGGGATGTTGTGAGATAATATCTATGGGTTGTCATTATCGAAACTGCTTTAAGTTTTCGGACAAAACTACAGTCTGTTTCGATAATGTACCCTCGTGCATGATATTTCCGGGCCTCTTTTCCAGGTGACAGATGTTAGTATGTCCCTTGTAAATCTGGAAGGAGCCTCCGCCGTTCTCAGTGGCCTTCCCAACCACAAGTCCCTGCAGTAAGTGGACCAAACGGAGGCCATCCCAATGACATCATGAAAATTCAATTACTGTATGGATGCTCGAAGCTTGCCTTGACTTGTCAAGGGCAGTCTGACTGATACCGCATCTGGTTATATTACAAGTAGGAAGAATCATAATTGGGTATATGTCAAGTAGGAAGATTCATAATCTAAGTTCTAAAATGACGATGTGCATGCAATTGTTCTACACTGTATAAATTTGCTTCAAGGGTGATCACCTAATGCAATTGGTCATATCTGAACGTATGCAACAATTGCCTCTAAACAATACTAGACTAATTATTACTATGGGTCTGAGTTAAATGGATGATGAACAAAGACTTTTTGTGTACAAACCACCGGTTAAGGTAAGGATTACAGCGTAGTGCATTTCAAATTTAAAAAATGTCCATCCACCTGTCCATGGATCGTGTTCTAAGGCCTTCATCGGGTGCAATATTTGTACTCAATATGTACATGCTGAATTCACATACCTTGTAAGAAGATATACACTATATGTACAGTCAGATCCATTGATCAATGAGCCTTCAACATCAGGTAATTAAAATGGCAAGTATTACATTATATGTATGTGCTGAATTTTCCAACAGCGTCGAAGGGAAGGGTATGCTCAGAGTCACGACAATCTAATGTTCGGACTCTGATTTGTAGGGTTGGTACCACCGCTGTTGCTAGAATATCTGTCGAACCTGCAATTAATGGCTATGATCGAACCTTGATTTGCAGGGATCGAACTGTTGATGGATCTGGATAAAGGCCCATGCAGGGTTACAAGTGAGGGTTCGAACCCTCCCAACACGGGTTCGAACCTTCGCTCTGTTTAATTTGGCCCAGTCAGGGAAAGTTGCTGAGGTTCGAACCTTCACGCTTAGTGATCGCGTACTGTTCGAACCTATCATATCTTGGAAATGGAACAGTAACTGAACCAACACTGTATACCACGAGCTGATAGTAGACTTGAGATGTTTGACAGCTGACTCTGATATTTACATATAATTATACAGGAAATCTATAGATATACAAATTACGATGAGACAAATAAGGCCGGCGACTGTTAAACCTGTGTTGTACATTGTTTTGTAATAACGATATCGTTACTATCATTTATTGTTTTGCCTTCGTTTTTTTTTTTTTTTTGTGTCCAATAAGAAAATAACGCTTAAATATATACTTGGATGCTTAGTTCTTAAGAATGACTACCAAGTTCATTCAAAATATAGTATTAGAAAATGGAACATCCAAACAAGCATGATTAAACCATTCAGCACACAGACTCCTATACAGCCCATATCCTCAATAAGTTACAAGTTCAATATGACAATGAAAAAAAAAACCCAGTCAGCATAGGATAGTTTGAAAGTGGAAGACCATTCAGATACCCAACAACTGATTCAGATATATAGACAGATGTAGAGAGAGATAGTGATGAAGACCCTCCGCCTTTGAACAACCAATGACAGTAAAAAAAAAAAAGACCGCTTTCAGGTATTGGTGGCACTTGTACAGGTCAACTTTGGCAGTCATCTAAGTCAACCGCGGTTCAAACGGTCGAGAATCTCGGCAAGACCCTGCCGCATCTCAGCGAATCCTTCATCAACCCGCACTTCCAGACGCGCGATTCGCTGATTCAATGCACGAACTGTCCCGTCATTTAGTTCATCATCTCCTGACAGTCCTGCAGAGGAATCTACATCTACAGGGTGACCTACACCACGAGGAACAGCTCCAGAGGGACCAGCTATATCTCCCTCATCATCGTCATCCAACTCAACAGAAGGGATGTGGGACTTTGACTTTTCAAGGGTGTTTCGATCAATCTTCTGCTTTGGAATTATTATGTCCTCATTGGGTTCAGCCAGCTGACCCATGTCCACAAGTATCTTGGAGATGATTCCCGGGTAAGGAAGCGCAGTGTTATGAGGTGCAGCGTGGACCTTTGCCATTCCACGAAACACTGCGAGAGGAATGTCGACTCTTCTTTGGGTCCCGATGCAGTACAGTAGATACCCATCCTCTTTTGTGACTCTTTTGCTGACTTTGGGGCTGACATTGTGACGGATGAAAATATTCAGCAAGCGATAGGAATCACTCAGTTTGTGGTGGGATATTTCACTGCTGGTCCAGGCGACAGGTCTGCCGGTCAGTTTTCTGGCAACCAAGTTGTAATTAATCCGACGATTACCCTCAATCGGGAAGTGTGCGCCTTCGCTGCGATCAATTTCTAGCACTTGACTCAGAAAATCCGGTGATATTTCGAGGTCTTGTCCTCTAACAAATGTCTTGAACGAGGTGTTTGATACTTCATACATATTAGAGTAGAACTCTCTGACCCAATTGACCACAATCTGGTAGCCAAGATCATAAAGTGTCCACCATTCTCTCTCCCGCATCCATTCGGCAAAATCGAGATCGTCCAGCTCATTGTACATGACAATTCTTTCGGGCACAACTGCACGATGCTGGAACTTGTTCATGTAAGCAATTTGGCCATCCTCACTTAAAAAGCGAGACCGATCGTATGAAGGGCGTGTACATGTTCTTTTTTTTGGAGCCATATCAATTAGTATAACCTGCAAGAAATTCCAGGTATACAACCTCTTAAACAATATTATTATTATGAAAATGGATGACATAATAATAGGCAGTTATCCATTCTATGAGACTAATTGTAGATGACAATAGCGTATACAAATAAATACATTTGGGCTTTCTCCATCGCGTTTTCATGGGACAACTGAGAAGTCGATTTATTCTACACTCATGCTTTATTCGAAGAGAAAACACTTTTACTTGCGGATAGCATGCGATTGGTCAAGAGACATCATAGTTGGAAACGATGTTTGGTTGCGTTGCATCACTCAGTCTGGGCTCTTTAACAGAAACAAATAATTATGCAGGCATGGAGGGCAAACATATCAATTCAGTTGTTATCGGGAGCATGACAGACAACGTCTTCAGTCCGAACAGAAATACTTGGATGGGCACAAGTCATCAGAGTCTGTATAAGTCGTAGTGCCCATCGTTTGTTTGAAGCCATTTAGCCAATCAATTGTAATTTTAATGGCATTGTCCCAGTCTAATTTATTTGTAGTTCGCATATTATAAATGAAAGTTTGGCTAATACATCTTATACAAAACTTTTGGCAAATTGAGGAATGCAAATCCCTTTTCTTGTCTATTTGAAATCATCATTATCTGGGTTTGATTGAGTGTCCGACGAATGAAAAAAAAAATCATAAAACTTGTCTTACAGTAACCGCACACCCAACAAAATAAACGGTGCGTTCGAGTAATTGAAGTGCACTGTAGAAAGATGCAGTGGAGCTGCACCATCAACCCTGACATGGAAATCCATCGTCCCCCCATCATTATAATTACCGTGCAATGGAATGGGATTTCTCATTATTGTAAAACACTTGCAAAGAAACAGGCAAAATGGAGCATGCGTTGAGAAATGGCATGGATACGAGAAAACAGGCATCTAACCGACTGGAAAAGAAGGATTATTTATGGGAAGAGACTCACCTTTGAACGTCTACACAAACGAAGCAGCAGAGATCCGAGGGGAGTCGTTCCGGACGCGGGCGGGGATGAGTTCGCAACAAAAGAACTTGTTCTAGGGTTTTTCCAGCCAGCGTATTCCAAATATAATGGGCAGAGATTGATCGTCTCTTATCCAGAGAGGACTTATGGGTCACACAGATTAAGAGGGTCGAACTCAGATCTCGAGGGTTCGAACCCTGGGCCCGTCTGGAAAACGGCCCAGAAAGGATTTCAAACGAAGGTTCGAACTCTATAATAGATGGTTCGAACCTCGTACCCCCCCCTGGAAAATCGCAAGGATTAAGCATCATTCAATGGTTCGAACCATGAATGCGAAGGTTCGAACCTTGTTTCCCACTGGAAAATGGCTCATGCTTTGTGATGATATAGGGTTCGAACCCTAGGAACCATGGTTCGAACCTCGTACCCTCCTGGAAAATGGTTCCAATTAAGCATCAACACTTGGTTCGAACCATAAAATCGAGGGTTCGAACCTTTCATCCCACTGGATAATGGCTCATGGTTTGCGAGCATAGAGGGTTCGAACCCTCGTAACGATGGTTCGAACCTCGTACCCCCCTGGAAAATGGCTCGAATTGGGCATCATTCAATGGTTCGAACCATGAATGCAGAGGTTCGAACCTTGTTTCCCACTGGAAAATGGCTCATGCTTTGTGATGATATAGGGTTCGAACCCTAGGGACCATGGTTCGAACCTCGTACCCCCCTGGAAAATGGTTCCAATTAAGCATCAACACTTGGTTCGAACCATAAAATCGAGGGTTCGAACCTTTCATCCCACTGGAGAATGGCTCATGGTTTGCGAGCATAGAGGGTTCGAACCCTCGTAACGATGGTTCGAACCTCGTACCCCCCTGGAAAATGGCTCGAATTGAGCATCATTCAATGGTTCGAACCATGAAATCGCTGGTTCGAACCTTGTATCCCACTGGAAAATGGCTCATGGATTGCCAGCATAGAGGGTTCGAACCCTCGTAACGATGGTTCGAACCTCATACCCCCCTGGAAGATGGCTTGAATTGAGCATCATTCAATGGTTCGAACCAGGAAATCGAGGGTTCGAACCTTGTATGCCACTGGAAAATGGCTCATGGATTCCAAGCAGCAGGGGTTCAAACCTTCAGGACATATGGTTCGAACCATGGGACTGCTGGACAATGGCTCCCTTCAAGCATCGTTCAGCTCGTTCGAACTATACAATCGGGGGTTCGAAGCTTGTATCCCCCTCCAACTTCGGCTCATGGACTGCATGCATCATCGGTTCGAACCCTGCACCAACGCCTTGGAAGACGTCTTACATTGTAGTTAATAGGATGGTTCGAACCTTCCAGAACCCTGGGAGATGGCCCACAGCAGTACAGCACCCGAGGGTTGGAACCCCAACTGCGAGGATTTGAACCTTTCACCAAACTGACAAATGGCCAGGTTTTTCATTTCATACTTCTATAGGGTCAAACCTTGTTGCCAAAACCTTATGACTTGGGACACTGCTGGCATACAGATTGGTGGTCATAGGCGAAATGTATGATGTAGACCTTCGGTGACGGCGTTACATCCTAAACTAGACAATATTATCCAAATTTTGCCGTGTGCAAGAAAGTAGATAAAACATGTTAAGGGTGAATCGCGGTGGATTTTAAGGGTTCCGAATCTGACTAATTGACCACAAAAATTACTCAATTGATATTGATAACCGTCCTGGAAAGTTTTCAATACAATTTATGTTATTCAATACTACTCTTACTAAGTAGCTGAATGCAGTGGCGAACGAATTCAAGAGCGCGACGGCATTCCAATAGGAAAAACAAAGAACTTGGCACATTGATTCGACATCTTTATACAGGAGGGTGCTAGTGCAGAAGAGATACATCACAACGATGATACATTAAATGGGTTAAGTACAATAACAAGCAGCGGTGGAATCCTGAGATTAAGCGTCATGCATACAAATGTTTTTGCAGCCACAGATATCTTGGAGCAGATTCAGAAGGCCGAACTATCCAAGACGCATATACGCAACAGGTTGCAAGCAACGTATTATACGGACAAGGATATCCAGTTTCAACCATGAGTTGTTTGGCCTCTCCCCCATGTGACTGTGCCTGCCACAAACCTGAATTTTTCCGCTCTTCCATGTTAGTCAGCCTGCCCTTGCTTCATTGATTTCCATGTTGCCTCCATTTGACATCTCGCTATCCTTGGGGTCCCTTCTCGATGAGTCTATCCACGAAGTCGTCGGTTTGTCCTTACAGTTATAGACCGCATCAAGATCGCTTCTTGCATGCATGTTGACTTATGGATTCGAACCATCCCAACAGCTTTTAGTTGCTACCTGTGCACAGTAAAATTCCAAAAATGTTTCAGCCACAAAGAAAATTCCATTTCTAAATCAACATTAGAAATTTCAATACAACCATCGCTAAAAAAGTCTATTACTGCAAAATTCCAATACTGTTTCAGACCCAAAATTCCAGTACAACCATATCATTAGAAATTCCCATTAGCAAATAAACATATCTCATAGTGTAAAGTCTTTACAACAAACAAACAAACCTGCTCTGATTCCCCTCGTTCGCCAGTTGATTCGATAGTTGACAATGATAATAGTCGTCATTGGAAAGCATGTATTTGCCGTAGATATAGGAAAATGCGAGAACCCTAGATTCCAAATAACCAAATGGAAAAAAGAAAATTAGTAAACCCTGCGATCGATCGGCCTACAGTTATCATACAACCATATCACATACAATTTCCATTACTAAATCAACATATCCCATAGTGTCAAAACTTTAAAAAGAACAGACAAACCTGCTCTGACTCCACCGTCGTCTGTTCTATTCAGACCCATTATTCTTAGACATAAAGTCTTTAACCGATGCAGAACTGCCGAAACCCAAAAACCAGTCACCCACCCCCATTTCCAAATCCTCCAACGTACCCAGTAATTCAATCCCATCCACCAGACGGCCCAAAAATAATTCCAAACCCAGAATTTCAAAATTCCAAAACCCTCATCGCATCATATATCAAATCCAATACCCAGAACGACTTAGATTTGTTCACGGTCTTATTTAAAAAACCAACGATGCCATGGAATTTCGCCATTTTACCGATGCGAAATTGTCCAGTCAAAAATGGTCGGAATCAAGAAGCCTAGAAAAGGTTAAACGAGGGTTCGAACAGGCGACACGTCTTGAACCTTCTGCCTCCAACGCGCGTATTGGTCAATGTAAAGGTCGTAGACAATCTTCGCACGGTAATAGTACATCTCGTTCTTCGTGAAATCCATCGGCAGACCCAAAGCAATGTGCCGTGCAAACGCCATGACGAAAATTCCACAATCGACGCTGTGTATGCGAAAAGTTCGAATTAGAATATGAAGGTCTAATTTGTATTCCGTCAATTGCATGACGCGTAATGTAAATAGAACGCAAATGGAGTCCATGTATTCAGTGAGTTTAACCTGTTCGTCTGCATGGGGCACTCCATGCGGCATTTTGTCCATACCATTGGATCGCTCCACCCGAATTGCATGAAGCGATCGTTGAGCCAATCAATCTGCATGACGTACGTATGAGCCGCATCAAATACATGTCGAGACAATACAAAGGATGGAGTACAAGTATAGTTAATAGACGACAACGATACAACTTACATAGCGCAAAGCGAACAGGTAATCTCCGTTTCTTTCCAAGCTGTTATAGTACTCCCATCGCCTTATGCTGACCCGACCAACGAGAAGGAAGAAGTGATTCTTATTCCATACTGGGAAGAACAGGAACTCCTTCTCTGTCAGGTTGTCAAGCAAAGCTAGCCCAAAACAGTTTTGAACGTGCTTCTCACTTGAGTCAGCATGCACGTACCAGTCCTGCATGTTTGTATGTCTTCATTATTTCTTACCGCAAAGCGAAGGAGGATATGAAGCACCGGTCGCGTAAAATTAAGGAGTGAGGAGTTATAGCACTTACAGATAGAGCACATTCAAAAAAATACGACGATGCAGCCTGCTCCTTTAATACCTGAAACCAAGAGTGCATGGTCTGCGACAAATGGAAAAGAGATGGTTTAGACCAATTAACAAACGGAAATGTCCATGTGTTCGTTACATTTGAACATGTGAGTTTAGTAGATATGTACAAGAATCACTAACCCAATTATCCATCCATGCACCCTTCAGCAAATCCTGCATGACATCGGCAGTTACTGGCGTACAAAACTCCTGTAACTTTGCATACCTGAAAGGATGTTGCAACGCTGTAAATTAGGTAAAGAACATAAGTTAGAAATAATACATTTAAGGCAGAAGGGTTTTTTAGAACACCCATCCGTATCAGCATATTCATTCCGGAAGACGGTGAGGACATCGAGCTCCTCCAACATGAGCTTATACTTCGGATTTCTCATCCATGCTCCAGTGTTGTAGTCAGCCATCCATAGAGGGGGCTTCGGATCTCTATAGCGTGCCTTGACATTTAGGATCATAGAGGAGATCTCTTTAAATGGGGACGCACCTATCCCAAATTTGGGATGCACCGGAGTTGGACTCGAGTCCATTTCGGGCCCTGACCATGGGATGGAAGTGAAAGGACTCATAGAATGCGATTTAGCAGTACGGCCAATGCTTCGAACCACTTTAATAGGTGATTTTTGACTCTGCTGCCTATGGGCTAATCTGGAAGATCTTCGGGGTGACAACGATATGGGAATTGAAGCCGCCTCGCAAATGACCTCGTCCTTTGGACTTACGGGTTTGGATGAATCGGGTGATTTCGCTAATTTATCCTTCAAGCGTTTGGATCGTTTCGGTGGCTTTGCAACAACCGGACTGATGGTACCAGTTGGCGTGATGGACGACTGAGTGGCAGTGGTGGAGCTTTTCCGTTTCTTGGGACAGGCAACTGCAGGGGACTTTCCCAAGTCTTTTCTGTCGTTCTATTGAAATATTTGATGGAAGATTAGTACATAACAGGCAGGGGAATATACGGAATGCATGAGGACTTAAGTTATACCTTTACGGACTCATCGTTGAATCCCACATTGTATCCGGCATCTACATTAGCTGGAGTAGGATCAGACAAGCATGCTTCTTTTAACACCAGAACATCTGCTCTCATGGCTTCAATGAATTTTTCGAATTCTGCAGGGGTTTTCTGTTCTAATTTAGCCGCATCGCCACATGATGCCAGGATTTTATCGCTATATTTGAGGATCTATTTTGGGCGACATGAAGATAGCATGGGAGTTAGAAATAACCCTTTAAATCAGTGATTTAAAATTGTATGAAAAGGTAGCAAAGCAGGAAGGATGACTGTACTTGAGATTGAACGGAGCACAGATTGTGGCCAGATCCGGAGGTTGGACGACCGATACGAAGCCGAGTGATGCCTCTATACCACTGGAAGTACGCATCCGTGTGCGGGCCAGCATCGCCCTCCTCTCCGTAAGTTATTGCATCCATCCGGGTATTCCATACACCAGTATAAATGGATCGTATTTTCTCCCGTTTATTGTCACCTAATGGGATCATTTCATTCCGCGGAAATGGCCTTTGGAAGATGGGTGGCACAACTTGATGTAGACCGAATTGTTTCATTACTCTCTGAGGGCAGTGTCGCTCCACAATCCAGAATGAAATCAAGGCCGTGTTGGACCGGAAGAGTGGAACATCTGCATCGTCGATATAGTCATGGATGTTTTCATAATCTCGATATGGGAGCCAATTGAACTGCAAGAATAATAATTCATCATTAAACCCATAATTGTATCAAGCGTCAAAGAATTAGAAGTGACGGAATTCAAAACGGTCTGGATAAAGTGTTAGCCTGATGAGCACCAAACGTGGAATCAAGGACTCCGAACACATAACCAATAACCGCCAATGTCCACGTATAATACTTACTGCATCCACTTCCATAATGTCGAGATGTCGTCTGGCTTCCTCAACTCTCGTCTGGAAGTGATGGGAACGCAATCGGTTGTACCAGGTCAGTACAAGAGGAAACTCAACATCTGTGTCCCAGTCACCTCTCCGACGGATTGGCTTGCCAATTGTCATACGTGAGTATGCCCAGACCTGAGAAGTCGCAGACAAACGGATGGTTCTAATTATAGAATAAATAACCACATAAATCATCGTAATTCTCAAATACATACAGTACAAGTTAATCACCTGGAGTAATTTTAGAGGACCCGTTATTGTCTTCACAACTTTTCCTTTCTTTTGCAATAAGGAAACCTTGGCAAGGCCCCTGTATAGATTTGCCAGACATGCAGATCCCCAAGAGCGTCTGTCAAAACGTCTAAATAATTCGAGGATGTGGGCTGGAGCCTTTGTGCCAGAAGAGGTCCAAAAGATCTGACCGGCAACGAGACAGAATAGAAATGCACGTGTCCGCCGAACGTCCTGATCTCGCGGACGGCTCTTGGGCTCTATCCCGAAATTATCTTTCAACCATGTGAACTTAATCTGCACCCCATAGCAGTCATAGTTCACGTCCGGTACCACACCAAGCAGTTCTCCGCATAGTTTGACCATGGTTGAGGGGGCAGAGAATGTGCGGCCATTGACAGGGAGACCATCAATGGGGAGGCCATATATGTAAGCGACATCCTCCAATGTAACGGTGGCCTCCCCACTGTTTAGGTGGAAGGTGTTTGTCTCTGGCCTCCACCGCTCAACCAAGCCTGTTATTAGGCCATGATCGATTTCGATTTTTCTGATCTTCGCTAGATGCTCTAACCCGGACTGACGTATTAGTGCCCACATGCGCTCGTTGATTTCCCAACTTTCATGATTTGGCGTGGGAATGCATCTTAATGGGCCTGCTTCCTGCAATTGATAAATGATCGGGTTAGGACAAGCTTGAAGTAATCCCATAGTTGTCAATACAAGACAGTGGAAAAAGTGTATTTAAATACATGCTCACCTTTTGCCCTGCCAGACTCGATCGGATATATGGTTATCTTGATCGTACAAGATGGATTTATCCACAGGACCGGGATATATACTGTCCATGCTATATACATCAAGGAGTTTAAAGTCAGCACTTCGAAAATACCACAAGTCATAGTAGTTTAAAAATGGATTTATACTAGACAAGTACAAGAATTGTAAGGAAGAAATCAAAATATTCTCAATTGTGGAGTAATTTGTGGATTCAATTATTTGGAGGCAATTGTAACGAATACGTTACAAGAAATTATAGTTCCTATTAAATTTCTCCCTTCCCAATCTCACAATTAGTGATGCACTGTATATTGAGTGGCATAGACATTGATAAATAGATAATGATCTCACTCATGTTCCATATTCGTCAAAGTTTCGCAATCACAACATCGTTGGGGTTATTTACAGAAAGGGAAGGATTCTATTTTGTACAGTACAAAAAATTGGCAATAAGTTTATGATGAAATGCATAGACGATGTGGAAGGAATGGGACAAGTGAAGAGATGTGAGTGAAGGAAAAAAATTGGAGGTTCGACTGAAGCGGGATTTGCTAGTGGAATTCAGACAAATAGTTGGAACACAATATTGGCTTATGGCGGTGACCAGTATACCAATTGGATTAAAGGTAAACCTGATCATGATGATCCCGGTGGAAGAGAAAAAGATAAGGGCAAGAACTGGAATAGTTCGGCAGCTATTGATGGGGGTTGGAAATCTGCCTGGAACAAAGGAATGACTAGACATATTGAAATACGTGGGGAGAGAAATGCATGTTCACAGTTGGAACAAACTTATAAATTATGGAGGTTGAAGAGATGGCTGGAGAGGAAAGGGTGGTGCTGGGGAAGGGGTTTTTTTATCAGGAAGCATGATGCCAGTTGGAGCCTAACTAAAGCTATTCAAGGAGATCAGGGTGCAGACTAGAGAGCAGGCAGTTGGCCTTTCGGGGAGGGGGGGGGGGGCGCAAGTGGTAGAGGTCGTGATGGAGGACGAAACAGGCTGTCTATCATCAATTGAACAGAGCAAGGTATCTAAGACGACATTGTCACTGAGATGGGGAGTCACCTGATTCGGATAGTGATCAAGCAGGCGGTTGGAAACAGGGAGCTGCCACGAGTGGTGAAGCTAATATGAAAATAGGTAGCAAAAGATACTAGTGGAAAATAAAGATCTTCGCAACTGCGAAGGTGATCGCAGTGGGAAAATTGATGATTAATGATGAACAGTGGTGGTCCTTGCCTGGCAAGTTGTGATTCCTGTGCCTCCCAATGTACGTGCTGCTGCAAACCAAAATTTGGAACTGTTGAAGCAATTGAAAAGATAGGTTATAGACTTCTCCAAGTTGTACATTTGTTGATAGATGAGGAATCCGTGTATTTTATACTCATGTCGTCTCACTGATGATTTCCACCTCGTCAAATCAGAGGGGCATTGAAAAGTTAAAAGATCAGAATCTCACATGGCGGCCCGGATCTCATTTGCAGATGGGGATAAAGTGGTACTATAGGGACATAATTTTGGGTGTATATTTGTTTTTCTGAAAGAAAATCGGCAAATACATGTTTAGTTATCTTTTTTTTTTTATCCGTTGAGATGAGTTTACTTTAATCTATGATTAAAATGGTAACGATATCGCTACCACAATTTATTGTTGTAAAGAGAATATTTTTTTTTCAACTAGTAAATAATGAATTATATTGTATAGAGAGGCATAAACAGTGATAGAGATGTATTGACACCATTTCAAAATTAATTTTTCAAAGTTTTATACTAACGATATCGCCATGCTGGCTGTTAGAATATTCACTCATTTCGCATATCCAACAACAAATTCGCGATAGGTATATAATGAGATGCATAAACTGTGATGTAATGTAAGTCAGTAATTGACCCCCGTAGAACAATCATACTTTCATGCATATACAATCCCTGAAACCATACGCAAATTAATCAAAATCTTTCATGAGCTCTGACAAGTACATAACAAGACTTGAATGTACGCTTTGAGGTTGCAAAGACCACAGATTATGAGACCATTGGTAAGACATTTTACTTCAAATCCGTGTGTCAACGTCAGACACATTTTTCCCACAAAACTTCCAATGGAGTTGGGTGAAGTAAAGATTGATTTGAATCAAGAATAAAATAGAAGTCACTTATTATGGTAGCACCTTTTTAGTGGTTTTTTATGGAATATTTAGGACTCTTGATACTCATTGTGGAGTGGTTCTGTCTTTTATTCGACAAATACGGTTAGTTTTTTTGCAAGAATTTGTGGAAAATACGGCGGGAATTCTTTGATTAAGGAAACTTTTCGAGGGACATCCGGGAGGCTTTGTCTTAGTTGAATATATTAGTAGAGTTGCCAAACTAAAGCCACGGTGAGGGGGATAATTAGAAAGCGTAGAAGGACTATGTCAACCCTTGCTGGGAATGAATGGGCCATATCCTTGAAAGGGCCAAAGGGCCTGGGACCTTACCTGGCACTAGTAGACAGGCTAGGTTTAGCATTACGAGTGTAAACCTGACATTAACCCCTTCTTTAATCGAGATCGAACCGTCAAGGTAATGCAAAAATAACTATGGTGGTATATAGAAAATACACTTTAATACTCCATGACTTAATAGGGGGATAGACGTGGATATGATTTACTATATAAGAGAACACTATAATTGATGGTGTTGGTGAACCTTGTCCTTTAACTCCAATAAATAATGCACTTGATAGAATGCATTTAATTGAACTATTATGAATAAAAAATCCAACGAACAGTGATGAACATGGTTCGATGTATGCTGTCTGAAAAAAGGATTCCCAAGACTTTCTGGCCAGAGGCAGTAAACTGGAGAACATATGTTCGAAATCGGAGTCCTACCTTGGTTGTAATGAATCAAACACCTGAGAAAGCTTGGAGTGGAAACAAACCATCGGTTGAGCATTTCAGGGTTTTCGGATGCGTGTCACATGTGCATATTCCTGATGTGAGAAGGACAAAGCTAGATGCAAAGGGCTTCACCTGTGTGCTATTGGGAGTAAGTGAAGAGTCTAAGGCATATAGACTCTATGATCCAGTTGCAAAGAAGGTTTTAATTAACAGGGATGCAGTGTTTGAGGAAGACAAGTCTTGGAACTGGGATAGGAGTTATGGAGAACATATAATAGCTGATTTGGAATGGCATGATGAAAATGTTAATGAGGCAGTGAACGTAGAGAATGATGGAGCAGTGAGTGGGGAAGAGGAAGAAGTCACTGAAGAACCTGTTGGTAGTCCTCAAACTGATGAGAATGGAAGAGAGTCATCCAGTTATGATGAAGGAAGAGTTAGAAGGCCCCCAGGGTGGATGAGAGATTATGTAAGTGGGGAAGGGATTTAAGAGGAAGAAGATACAATTGTTAATTTAGCTTTATTTGCTTCGGCAGATCCAGTGCATTTTGAGGAGGCAGTGAAGCATGACAATTGGAGGATAGCTATGGACATGGAGATGAAGGCTATAGAGAGAAACAACACATGGGAACTCACTGATCTACCTTCAGGTGCAAAGAAGATTGGAGTAAAGTGGGTCTATAAAACCAAACTCCAGGAGAATGGAGAAGTGGAAAAGTTCAAGGCTCGTTCGGTGGCAAAGGGGTATGTGCAACAACAAGGGTAGACTACACGGAAGTGTATGCACCGGTTGCAAGAATGGATACGGTGAGAATGATTGTGGCTCTAGCAGCTCGGAAAGGATATACTCTCTATCAACTTGATGTCAAATCTGCCTTCCTGCATGGAGAACTTAATGAAGAAGTGTATGTGGAGCAGCATAAGGGTTATGAGCTGAAGGACAATTCTCAGAAAGTATAAATGTTGAAGAAAGCCCTCTATGGATTAAAACAAGCTCCACGAGCTTGGTTCAGTTGTATTGAAGCACATTTCATAAGTGAAGGGTTCGATAAGTGTTATAGTGAACATACTTTGTTCATTAAAACAAATAAGGGAGGTAAGATTCTCATTGTTAGTTTATATGTAGATGACTTAGTATTTACTGGCAATGATGAATTAATGTTTGCTGAGTTTAACAATTCTATGTTGAGGGAGTTTGATATGACCGATTTGGGGAGAATGAGGTTTTTTCTTGGCATAGAAGTATTGCAGAGGTCGGATTGAATTTATATTTGCCAGAGAAAGTATGCTTTGGAGGTGCTGAAGAGGTTTAAGATGCAGAGTAGCAACTTGGTTCTTAATCCCATTGTTCCAGGTTGTAAACTTTTCAGAGATGAGAATGGGGTTGGTGTTGATGAGACCTCATTTAAACAGATGGTGGGTTGTCTCATGTACTTAACAGCTACGAGGCCGGACTTGATGTTTGCAGTAAGCTTGATTAGCAGGTACATGGCTAAACCAACTGAGTTGCATTTACTGGCAGCCAAGAGGATACTGAGGTACTTGAAAGGAACCACTGGACTTGGAGTTTTTTACAAGAAGGGAGGGTGTGAAGGTCCCTGGTTGGTTATGCAGATAGTGACTATGCAGGAGATCTAAATGACAGGAAAAGCACATCAGGCTATGTCTTCATGTTGGGATCTGGAGCTGTAGCCTGGTCCTCAAGAAAACAACATATAGTTACACTTTCAACCGCTGAAGCAGAGTTCGTGGCTGCAGCTGCTTGTGCCAGTCAAGCTGTTTGGATGAGGAGGATACTTGAGAAACTGAGTCTGGAAGAAAGTGAGTGTACTACAATCCTTTGTGATAATAATTCCACAATTAAACTATCAAAAAACCCTGTGTTACATGGTCGAAGCAAGCACATTGATGTGCGCTTTCATTTGCTTCATGATCTCACATGAGATGGAGTAGTTCAGTTGGCTTATTGTGGAACACAAGATCAGCTGGCAGATGTGATGACAAAGCCCCTCACATTGGATGCGTTTCAGAGGTTTCGGAGTCAGTTGGGAGTTTGCCAAGTTCCTGAATTAAACTAGTTGCAGTTGGGAACTAGTTTGAGGCAGGGAATGAAGAGAGAGTTTAGGGGTTCAGTTAGGAATTCAGATAAGTTGTTACATTCAGTTTGAATAAGTCCTAGTCTTTAGGGTACTTGCTTAGTGTTTCTAGTTGCACCTACCACGTCGATTAGTTGTAAACGTGGGCTGTTTTTTCTCTTTCTGTTAAGTTTGTAAAAAGGCTATTTATAAGCCTAGAATGTTCAATAAGACTAAGTCATTTCCATAACTGTTGTGTATTTTCAGTTCTGTGTTTCGTTCTTAACACACCACACAGTTTCCAGATATTAGGCATCTTCCATTGAATACTTGTGACAGTGGAAACAAACACATGATAGTGCCACAAGACAAACAAACTGTAGAAATCCAGCAATGCCGGTAAAATCTAACGAAAACTAGAAGCATTGCACATCCAGAGACAAAGGGGAAAACAAAAGAAAAAATTACCCAACTGAAAGAGCCTTTCTACTTCTCCAGTACTCGATCCAGGCTTGTCTTTGGACACTTTATAGAAATATCAACCTTTGCATCTGCCACATAAAAACAAACGAAAAAATCCAACCTCCATGTGAAACGCAGAGAAAGAGGGGGAAGAAGATTCCAGACAGTTGACCAGGATATTTACGGCCACATACCGACGTTGGAGCAGTCGTCGCGAGTTCCACCGGAATATCTGGCCGGAGTCGCTTAGAGATCAGGGAGATGAGAGAATGAGAAGGATCCGGGCCGCAGGGAAAGGGACGAGATACCAGCGATCAGAGAGGTAGAGTGAACGAGAGGGCTGGGGCAGGGAGAGGGAAGGCCACAGCGACGTGCGCGAGAAAGAGGAGGAAGTGAGAAAGAGGAGGAAGAGAGAAAGGGCGGGAGAGGAAAACAGTTGCAGGAGTGGGTTGGGGTTTGGATTGAAGACGATGTCGTCCGATTAAGGTGGGGGTAAAACGGTAAAATATTCTTGTACGAACACCAAGATAGGTATTATAGTGTATTTGTAATCCATCAGCCTTATACACCTTTTAGAGCACTTTTCCGGTAAAAATCCATATTACAAATGGAAAAAACAAAGCACAATTACCAACCTACATCCTCCTTAGCTAGGCATTCAAGCAACCATGCTGGCATATCAGAAACACCCACATGCAGCCACCTTTCACAATAGGATCCTGCTCAATACCACCAACGACCCATTTCACCACATAGCCGTCACAAATCCAGTGGGCTTGGCCTCGAATGGGACTAGCCTTATTGGTTTGATAATCAGATCGATGAAAATTCTGTATGCAATCAATTGATCAAATCAGCAAACAATGACCATTGTGATTTCAAAGAAACCCACCAACAGAATCTGCTCTATTGTAACCCGTGTGATTTGTGTAAGATAGACATGCAAGGTCCCAACCCTCATTAGTTACACTAGAAGAATTAATTCGAGCACATTCACTGAACCGTCGCTCTCTATATTCAAAGCAGCAGCAGCACAATCTCCAGTAGCATCTCTCTTGGCGTGCGTACTATAAATTGAATGCCTGCATTTTCCATTTCCAAAAAATGTGAGCACAATGAAGCTTTTAGAATCGC
>QPKB01000742.1:0-20990 GCA_003546025.1 Camphora micrantha
ACATTAATAATTATAAATCAAAACAAATCAACCCTAACTGGACCCTAATCTTGTCAGTAAAGTTGAGCTCTATAAAATAACTTTACAGTAACCTTAGTTTGTAGAAAAACTTGATGAGAAGACCCTTATGCTGAAAGAGTATGTCCTCTAGAATGTTAAGATGTCCAAGCTTTTCTTCGTGTATCAGGCATTCTATTAAACTAGGGTGTGAACATCCATTCATCTACTCTATCTGATTTAGTGCAAATTGAATGATACACTTCTGTGTAACTGTAGACTAATTGCATGAGTTGTGATTGTATTGGTCAATCTCTTCTATTTCCATTATAATCTCATCTCCTACTATTAGTTGACAAAAACTTTTTATGGCTCTTCCGTTGCAGATTTGGAATGGAAACTTACCTACGTTGGATCTGCTGAAGATGAGACTTATGACCAACTGTTGGAAAGTGTGCTTGTTGGGCCTGTCAATGTTGGCAACTATCGTTTTGTCTTCCAGGCAATATAGACACTCTGTCTTTGCTTTATTTTCTTGATAGGGGCTAGTTTTAATGTGCATTGAGTACATTTACTAAACTGGTGTTCACATTATTCTTATTGTATGTGTTGGTCGGTCCTGAAAAGAGAACCGATGGGACCACTTCATAGTAGCTAGCCATTGGTTAAGAAAAAAAGAGAAATTGCTGTAATTTGCTATTTCTCACCATTTGATCTATTACCTCTGATTGCCTATTTCTCTGCATTTGATCTATTGCTATTTTTAAAATTACCTTAAAGCCTATTATGAACTAAGTTTTATATTTTTGGTATTCTTGCAGGCTGATCCGCCGGACCCTTCGAAGATCCGTGATGAGGATATTATTGGAGTGACAGTTTTGCTGCTGACATGCTCCTATATGGGACAGGAATTCATTAGAGTGGGTTACTATGTGAACAATGACTACGATGATGAGCAGCTTCGAGAGGAGCCACCCCCGAGAGTGCTGATCGATAGGGTCCAGAGGAACATCTTGGCAGACAAGCCGCGGGTTACTAAGTTCCCCATTAACTTCCATCCTGAAACAAACGAGAACAGTGGAGAACCTCCTCCATCACCTGACCACTCCACTGCAGAACAAAAGGCACCGGATGCCCCTAACTAGATTGGAGGCTCTCTATGCCTTGCAATCTTCGAACATCTCTTGGAAGGAAAGGAACTCTACTGCAGTGATGTATGAAGATAAGTCTGATACAAGATTCAGAATGCTTCTGATGCTAACTACAAGTTTTGATTAATTTTGATGTGATGTATTACTGCAGAAATTGCTCCAATGAAATGCATGATGGTACTGTCTACAATTGCAAATTGCTGAATTCTGATTGGTTGTGCTGAAGAGTTTTTTCTTGTGCTCATGCTTTGAAACTTTTTTTAAGTGTCCAGTAGCATGATACATGTAACCATTTTGTTGTTTGTTTACAATTGCAAATTGCTGAATTTTGATTGATTGTACTGAAGCCTTTTATTGTGCTAATGCTTCTCTGAAGCCTTCTATGATACATATAACCATTTCGCCGTCCTTAATTTCTGTTCATGAAAATTTCAGATTCTGCTTGGGTCCTGTGATCAAAAGCTTGGAGGGGCTGTGGTGCTAGGGTTTTGTCAATTGAAGTATAAGATATAGGTCCATCAGAGGGGTTATTTTTTGAAAAAAAAAAAAATTGTTTTTATATTCCCATCATGCTCCAATGGGACCATTTTTGGAACACCCATAATGCAGTTTCCTATGTACATGTTAGGCCCAGTGGACTCACTAATAAGTTGATTCAATTAAACAGCTTTCATCGG
The DNA here is from genome assembly GCA_003546025.1 of Camphora micrantha. NCBI lineage: Eukaryota > Viridiplantae > Streptophyta > Magnoliopsida > Laurales > Lauraceae > Camphora > Camphora micrantha. Next base: position 1,826 of record QPKB01000742.1, read on the forward strand.
GCGTAACAGAGCTCCTTAAATGTATGGTAATTTTGTAAGAGAAACTGAAGCATGGTCCAATAAAAAAAAAAACTGATGAAATTCACTTGGATTTTTCTCATATTTACTGTGCCCCATCTTTGCAATATTGTCGATTATCCTAAATCTTATAAAGAGGCTGGACTCATTTAAGCTAAAAATGATTAAACATTCAGGGTGCAGCTTTCAATCCAACTCCATTTTACTTCCTTATTGACACAGCTGTTCATTCACCCTTGGATGGAATAGCAAAAATATGCACCTTTTTGTGTAACTTTCAGGCTTGTATAATCTTTGCAAGTTGCATTTTTTTTTTTTTTTTTGTCCATTTGGAGTTATGGATAATTTATAGTTACAGGTAAACTAAAATCGAGGCACCAAAAAGGGTCTTAAGAAGATAAGTTAGGACCCTCCAACATCAGAGATTATCTAATCAAAAGATTGTAATGTTTATGCCTCTCAAGTCTAGAGCAAAGATGTAACTATTTCCCAACATGTCTATTGATGAAATAACAGCCAAAACACAGCACTAGTAGTATTGATTTTGCATTTGGTAACTATATGGTCATAGTATTGCTTGTGGGGTCTTCCCTGACTGCACTGTTGTCTCCTTGGGGAAGTCATATTGCAGCAAAAACTACAAAAATGAGGTCTAACGTTGATGATCTTGGAATGATGCAGGCAAGAGAAGTATGAATGTGACTGCTGGTTGATTATGTTCTTTTTAATTGTGACCACAAATAAAGATGGTTAGATCATTGAATGATGAAAGTATTTTATGTAGAACTTATTATGGAACTCCACTGTTTGAATAGTTCAGATTGAGGTTAGGCTGGTAGGGCATGTTTGGTGGATGAATTGCCATAAATTTAGATTAATAAAAAGGTAATAAAGGTGTTATAAAATAAAAAGATAATAACATGTTCTCCTACAAGCAACCCTAAGGGCGCGTTTGATAATTTTACAAGTATAGTCAAGTCAAGTATAGTGCATGTCCAACGGTCCGAATTTCCACCATACTGCATTTGGTTGCATCCGGGAACAAATAGCTTTGAAAGATTTTTAACTTTACAGTTGTAGTTACTAGATGGCCGTACCGTCATAGATTGCTATGTCCACCACAGGTCTTCCTGTCTCTCATATGTACCCCGCCCAAAGTAAAGTTGGAAGTACTCAGAATCTGCGTTGAAGCTTCTCGTCGGTTTCTATTTCCTCTTCACCATCGTCCCTCCCCTTCTGCTGTGAACCGAATCAAATGCGCATCACCATCTCTCCTTGAAACGCTTTAAACCTTCATAACTATGAAAACCTACTTTTCCATCTAACCCTCTTTAACATTACTGCTTCCAACAATCTGTCCATCATATCAACAGTATTTCTTCATCACTCTGAAACCCTAGTCCTTATCACCTGCTATCATACAGCCTCTTCTAGCCCTTCGTCATAACAGCGACGGAATAGCAGGTGGTTTTGAAAAACGGGGTGGATTTCCTGATTGCAATCGATTTCGGGCATACGCTTGAGAGGACACGCCATGGCTGACAGGTCCGTGGCTACAGAAAGGCTCCACGCAGTGAGCAGCACTGCTTCACCTTCATTCTCCTCCACCAACCACAACTTTGCCGGGAGATAGCAGTTAAATTCAAGGGTCCACTACCGCTGACGAGGACGACCTACTTATCCACCAAACCTGTTCGGGATCATAACTTCTAAGCAACATCTCTCCATCAGTTCATCTCTTCTAGCCCTTGCGAGACGAGGTCTAGTACATCTAGCCGTAATAGATCTGCGTTTGTAGACTGCCAAAACTCTCCGGAACGAGTACGATGTGCTAGGGATGATGGAGGATAAAACTTGGGTGAGGGATTTCTTTTGATCAACGGGTATTGGGGTTGTTTCGACATCACCAGCAGAAATTATTTACTCTCGGACAACAACTACGGCTGGGAGAGTAGCTCATCTTATGAGGGATCGACTTAAAGTCTATGCGCGTCCTGCAAGAACGAACGCATTCACCCAGCAACATGTCAGTCCTCTCTCGTAATAAGTAGACGGTAAATCAATGGTCAGATGGTGGTTCGTCATAGGGTAAATGCAGTAGGTCAAGTTATCTACCAGAGATCTTGGCGCAATTACTCTCTTGGTACTCATTCAAAGAATCCCTCTATAAAAAGGAAGCAGCTGTAGTGTATGACGCATAACGTTGCAACAGAACAACTGGAGTAAAATGACTTCCGAGGCGATACAAAACATGTCCGTCGACGACCAAGGTATAAACGCTTTCCTCTTTTCGCAATGTTTGTTACTGTAAAACAAGCACATTCAAGCACAAATATACTTGACAATTAATGCGGTTAATTAGCCTGGTTTCGCACCTAATACGTGTAGTATACTGAAACTTACATGCAACGAAGTCGACAGACTTGATCTATATTTTTGTTAACTGAGATCAGTTGTATTGTAAAGATACCCAAATTTGCCAATTATAAGGTATTTGTTCTATTGGTACAACTTGATTGAATGCGTACGATATCGTACGATTGTCAACATTGCATCAATAAAATCTGTTTGGCAATAGAATATTTGAAAGGGGTTGATAGTTTCAATCCGTGCAAGGGGGTCACAAAATTGGTTGCCCCCCTTTCTGCTATAAACTGAAAGCGGGTTCTGATATATTGACCCACTGTTATGCTTTGTTGATAACCGTCTCCGGAATGTTGGAGCACCCAACAGTTTAACAGTCAAAATTCTAGGAGTTCTTGCTAACCTCTTTCTGCATCAAGTCCTTAGAAATCCACGCTTGCAATTTGCCACTACAATCGTGAGACAATAAGATGGATGGTACAAGATGCTTTTTCAAAAAGGTTAATAAAGAGAGGAAGGAAGCAAGATTAAAAAAAAAGAAAGCAATTCTTGCAGTTCTGTGGGCAGCCTTGGCTGCATGGTAAATGCAGGTAGCGGCCGCTAGCGCAGTGCTTTTCCAGTACCAAAATAAGGCAGATTCCCGGAAGAAGAGGACTGCTGAAAGAGCTCACTACCTTTCCAAGTTAACAGAAGGAAGGGACGAAGAGTGTATTAGTCAGCTTAGACTAAACAAAGAGAGTTTTGATTACCTCTGCGATCTGCTCAGAGTCAGAGGGCTGCTGAAAGACACTCGCGACGTCACTGTTGAGGAGGAGGTCGCAGCATGCTTGCACATTCTGGCACATGCTGTGAAAAACAGAACAATTGCATCGAGGTTTCTACGATCAGGGGAAACAGTCAGCCGACACTTCCACGGAGTTCTCCATGCTATTCTAACATTAGCACCAAACTTCGTCAAACAATCTAACATATATACTTCAGCGGGACCTTCCAACTTCAAGGTATAATGTCTACCCTGTGTGTTTTTTAAATGCAATTGTCAACCAATGTTTTTTTTTTTTTTTTTGACATTGTTTTTTTTTGTTATGTGTTGTGGTATAATCTTGCACTGATTGACAATTTTCAACCAGGATTGCGTTGGTGCGATTGATGGCACCCACATACCCGCCTTCCTACCAGTGCAGTCACAATCAGCATACCGAAATAGAAAGGGGACGTTGACATAGAACGTCCTGGCAGCTTGTGGGTTTGACTTAAAATTCCAGTATGTCCTTCCCGGCTGGGAGGGATCCGCAACAGATGCACGAGTCCTACAGAATGCGCTGACAAGGGGTGATCCACTGGTCGTTCCACCAGGTATATACATCCTACCCTGTACGGTTTTCATCCCACTTGAAAAATAAAACGTCCCAATCAAAAAGAAAGTAACCACTCGTTCTCCGATCTCTATTACTATAGGCCGGTACTACCTCGTGGACGCCGGATTTGCAAATGCTCCGGGATTCCTCGCACCCTACCGTGGAGTCCGATATCATTTGAAGGACCACCGAGGAAGAACACCTCAAGATCCAAAAGAACTTTTTAATAAAAGGCATTCGCAGGCTCGTAATGTAATCGAAAGGGCATTCGGTCTATTAAAGGGACGCTTTGCCATCTTACGGACAACCCCTCAGTATGACTTCATCCACCAGGTGTCGATAGTACATGCCTGCTGCACCTTGCACAATTTTATCCTAGAGCAAAATTATGAGTTTGATGACACTGAAGAAACTAGTGCTAAGGATGCTGTCCAAAATGAGGAGGGAGGTAGCGAGGTCGATCTTTGTGGGGTTTTCAGGCCATACAGCCAAAGAGAAAGGGACGAGTGGCATGCCTTCCGTGATAACTTCGCAAACAATTTATGGGAAGAGTACCATATGAATATGACACATGGATGAATATATCATGTTCCATATTAGAGTTCTCAATATCTATGAAAATGCACTGATGCATTTCAGTTGCATGGACTTGTAGGTTGTGCTGTATCACTCTAAAAATATTTAGTTGGTGTCCATTTATGAAAAGATTCACTCTGCTGTAATTTTAAAGTGTTCTAGTTCTGTGTGAATCTCTATAATGCACGTTTTTTCAGTTTCTGACCATCACTTGTGTTGAAAATTTTCATTCTTATAATAATAACATCTATGATTGTAGCTCCACCAAAGCCTTCGCGCAAAAACAATGTCTTCAACGCGGAGCTGGACGACCAATTGCTAGAACTGATGCTGGAGCAAGTAACAATGGGGAGGAAGGGAGACAGGGGATTCAAGGATGAAGCTTATGTGTCTGTTGCGATAGCAATGACGGCCCATGGCACAACAGGCAAGAAGTTTACGGAAGGGACAATCCGGAATAGATGCAAGTACCTCAAAAAACAATACGCCATCTGTACAGAGCTACTTAATGCATCTGGGTTCGGGTTTGACAATGCAACGAAGCGCGTCATCGCCAGTGACGAGGTCTGGCGGGATTGGATAGTGGTACGCTGTTCGGATTTAAGTTCTAACTATTGAATATGTTCTTGCAATGCCACTATTTTACTGTCGGTTGCATCTTAGAAAAATTATAATATGACTCTGCAGGGACACCCCGACGCACAGTCATGGCGGTCTAAGACAATTGATTACGACAGGCTCTCCCTTATTTTTGGTCGCGACGTCGCTAATGGCCAATTTGCTCGATCCTCCCAAAATGCAGGCCAGACCAACGACTCTGCTTCACGTACGAACACTCAAGCAGTCTCTGGTAATGCGGAAATAGGTGCAGACGACTGTGTGGAGGAGATGATGATGGGCAGCAAAGGGTGCGAGGGTTCATTCGGTTCGAGGAAGCGGGTAAAGAGGGGTACCTCTTTAGCAGAGTTCATGACGGGATTCCAAGAGGCATCTGGTAAAATTAGTGCAGCGATCGAAGACGTTGCAAACAAGATGCTGGAGCCTTCGGAGCGACTGTCCCAAATAGTTGGAGCCGAATTGGATAAGATCCCAGAGCTCTCCCCGGCTGATCTAGACATTGCACACGAGTGGCTGAACAATAGTGCTGACAGTTCAACTGCCTTCCTCCATTCTAAAGATAAATCAGCATGGATTTTCCGTCGTTTGGTCCGTATGCACAAGGAGACCGGTCTCTGATCTGGCTTTCATCGTTGGGCACCGTGGCTGTTGTTCTGTCTGTTGATGACTGCTGTTTGCGTTGGTGTTTAACATGACATGTTTGTTGTTAATGTTGACGTGTGGTTAATTTCGTCGAATTATCTAACTATTCCTCTGTCCCATGAGGGGAAACTGCAAGAACATCTCTCATATTTAACTAAGTTTGTCATTTACATTGAAAATCCCTTGGTTTGAAAGGGCAGTTAAGGCAGATGACTCAATTTCTGTGTGTCCATCATAACGTTTTTGGTTTATCTTTTGCAGTATAATATGTCTACATAGTCTGTATTATAATTGTGGATTTGCAGGAGCTACGGAGAAACGGATGCCAGCATCTCGGTAGTCCTCCCTAGCAGAAGGTTTGCTGCATATACGCAGGGTTATTTGCAACAGTCCCTCCTCCCAGTATGCCTTCTAACTTATCAGTTTCAAACATAACTGGAGTAACTAACGTATGGAATTTTAATGCTTATTTGTTCTTTCTATCTTACATCATTCACAGAATCAACTGCTTCTGTTTCAGCTGGTTTCGAATTTCAGTCGGGGCTCCACTTGATTCCTCCTGGATAACTGTAGCATGTCACGTTCAATCTCCTCCACTGCTGAAATTGCACCCAAGTGCAGATGCGGGAATGGCGATATGAGGCTCTTCACCTCCCATACAAAGACTAACCCAAATAGAAAGTTTTGGGGTTGTCCACGATGGAATGTAAGTTCGACGAGTTTCATACCTAAACAACTTCAAGACGTTGATTGCATTGATCACTAAGATATCCCATGTCTTGTCCACCCGACAATTTCTTTGCAGGAAGGAAATGGTTGCAACGCCTTCATGTGGAAAGACAAGGCAGCGGACCAAAGTTCTGATGCAAATTCGATGACTTGTGACCGAACTGATATTCGTCGTGAGCTACATAATATATCAAACCAGATCGATGAGCTGAAGCGAGAAACGAAAAATAATGGACGTGCTTGGGAAATGTACTTGGAAAAATTGTATTTTGTGTGCCTGTTCATTTCAGTCGTTTTATGTATTGGATTGGCTAGGCTATGTTATTTGTAGTCAGATGTAGCAAACGATGATAGTCATAATGTTTACGACCGTTTTTGTGACCTGATGTTTTTATGTGGGGGTTTTGATACATTCTTTCCAGGGATGCACGCTGTAATCAAGAATTATAGTACGTTATCTGATGATATCCTCTTTTCTGTTGTCTGATGTAGCATCTCCATTTGGAGAATGTTTGTTTCACTTAAACAGACCTACGTTGTTGGTGAGCAGATAAATAAGTGAGGTCAGGGCCAATTTGACGACATCCGATTGCATGTTGTATGTTACTATGGAATATAATATTCGGACAGTGGATTCCTGCTTAGAGCAGGAAAATCAATATGCAAGGATTGTGCTGATAGCTTAACATATATGGTGGAATGACATGAATCAGGATTTGACACACAATTTAAAACTCAAATCAGTCTGAACTATTTTATGCGGTACCACTAGTGAAAAAGGATACCAATTCATCACTTCGCATAGAAAAACTGACATGAATCCAACCTATGCGATTGAGTCAAACAACATCTTAAATATAGTAATGGCACCTCTGTTCAAATATACATGGTCCAACATTCTGATAATTTGCGGACGAAAATGACTAGATAAAATTTCTGTTAATTGCCCTAACATCGGCCTTCAGTTAAGTCAGATTTTACATAAAAAACATCATGCAGAGGGTAGATAAACAACGAGATCCAATTGTGCAAAACACCAGTGACAACAAATCATCGAAAGACCGCCCTTTGAACTGCTCAGAATGATGTCGCACTCGGGCATTCCTCGTGCCTTGCGGCCCTCTCCAATTGGCGATGATATATATCGACGACTATTTTCTGGCGAAAGTACCACATGTCTGCTTGTGTAAATCTGAGCTCACGACGCCGTGCCAGGTGATCAGCAATGGCCATGATAAATACCCCACAGTCATCACTGTTTTTCCGAAACCATTAAACACAAATGCAGTAAGTGTATGTACGTATATATTAAGTAACGGAGCAGGATCTATAACAAATGACTACCTGTTGCCTTGTTGTGGGCAGCTGGCAACATCATGCAGTTCCCAACTTGTACCTACCCAACCCCTTGAAGCAAATTCAGTGCAGACATACTCTTTCTGCAGGAGAGTTGCGAATTGTAAGACATTTTAAGAAGAATGCAATATTACACACATAGGCAATGTATGTCGGTCAACTTACAAACGCCTGCGCATATACCCAATGGCGCTTCCTCCGTCCCATTGTATTGTAATAGTCCCATCTCTTCAATCTTGGGTATGCCACTAGTAGGTAGAAATGGGATAGATGCCAAACGGGAAAGATCAACGAATCAAACTCTAGCAGTGGATGAGAGTGACAGAAGTTGAATGCAACAGAGCATGCATTACTCCATCCACGATCCCGCATGGTCTGCCATTACAAATTCCGCATCGTACGACATGTCACAATCTTACATGCTTCTGAAATATGAGACTAAGATGGGAAAGTAAGAAACATTTACCGCTAGGGTGCTTGGGAATATATGAACTCCGTGCAGGGAACCACTATTTATTGAAATCCAGTAGTCCATAATCTGTGAATGTTTCAGACAAACGTCAAAATGGAAAAAATATGGGTGATGACACATACTCAATGTCCATATAAGTAGCGCTCAAACAGGGCCTCGTACCGTTGTACTGATCCAATGCCTGCGTAGGACCAGATACAGATCCTGTGCGCTGATGTAGCTGCACGTCTCAAGGATTCCGTCGGGGCTGCACATAGGATAGACATTAGAGATCGATAGTTGATATATATTGGATCCAATGAAATATGAGAAATTATTATAAGTGAAGGTTGATGGATCTTACGCGGCGTGGTATTCCTTCCAAAACTTCTCCAACAATGAGTGTTCATTCTTAGACAGTTGGTAATCCGGATTTGGCTGTGATGCCCCCTTCGTCGACGAAGGTTGGTATGGGCTTAATAACGGTGCAACAGACGCATCCCCAGATGACTGCAATCTATGTACTTCTGTATCACTTTCCTCTCCCGCTTTGCGTTTGCATTTACTGACCATGGGAGAGGACGATGCCGTAGTTCCGAGAGTCTGTGAATGCGGGCTGACCGTGTACTTTGAAGGTTCTTTCTTCCCAGGGTTAGACTGGAACAGGCTCTTTAACACCTCCTCGACGGACCACTCACTGCCGCTGCTGCATTGTGACGTTTGACAGATATGACAAGGGTATAGCAAAATCAAAATTTGAGAAGGGATGACTATTTCTGTCATAGAGACGACACTTACAGTAGCAGTGCTGCCCCCGTCGTGGTCATTAATGCAAGAGACTAGGTTGAACTCCTCTAGGGCCTTCAACGACTTCATTGCCTGTCTGAACTCTTGCATCTTACGCCCTACCCTCATGGACTGTTCGTACAATTCCACGGTCGATTGTTCTCGACTCATGAGAGCAATGGAACCTGCTCCAAATTGCAGAAAGAGATCGACCTGAACTTTGCAAGGCCCCGTTTTAGTATGTCATAATTTGTTAAAGCAAATTGCAATCATAAGCCTGAATTATTTACCTTGGCAAGTGCTTTTTCAACTCTTGCTCGTGGTATAGCTTCATCTGTCACGCAAGACCTGTTGGTCGCTTTACGATACCAACGGAGGTACTTTTCCGTGTGCTCTTCACCTCCATCGCGTGCTTCTGTGATCATCGCTACGTGTCCTCTGGCCTCCCATGCATCCACAAATTTCTTGCACCTCTGTCCATAGTCGACAGAGTCTTTAGATGCCCTTTCATTTATTCTCTCCCATCGATGGAATGGAGGTGGTACAGGTTGTATCAGTCCAAACTGCTTGTATACTCGATCAACATTGTGGCGCTCAATTATCCAATAGTAGACCAATGGGATTGTACAGCGGAATAAATGCTGGTCCCGATACTCCACAAATTCATTGAGCTGCGGGATCCAATGTCGGTACGGTTGCCACTCAAACTGCATGAACAGATAACATATAACTGTTAGTGCAAATTTAATTTGAAGAATAGATATTTCAAAAATAATAGTATCTGTAATGAAAGTTTACCACATCTTCCTCCCCATCAGCCCTATCAAGTAGTTTCCGTATCTCTTGGATTGTGCTGGAACATGGGTGTGTGGACAAGGCGGTTTGCCACATCTTGAACAGAGGAAAACTGACGTGGACCGTAGCCAACTCTAACCTGATGGGGCGTCCGATTGCCGTACGAGAGTAAGCCCAGATCTGTATATGTAAGGGTGATGAATTCGAAGGTCATCAATGAGTTAGAAGCATTTAGATTCAAATTGATGTTATCAATGAAATCCATTACCTGCAAACAAATGTAGGGGCCCCAGTGATGGTACATAGACGGTCCTTTATCATTGTGGCCCGAGTCATGCTACGGTAGACACAGGCTAGGCACGCAGGGCCCCATGCATGTCGTTCGAAGTCTTCGAAAATTTCCAACAAATAACCGTGCCCACGTGCCCCAGCATTATTTGTCGATAATTGTGACCCCACCAAACAGAACAAGTAAGCCCTTGCGTATCTGTTCTCGTCAATCGCAGTAGGTCTAGATGGCATTTTGCTGAATTTTTTTTGTATCCAAGGCAAACTCAATTGCCCACCCCTCAAATAAGCAGACGCATCCACTTTGACTCCAAGCAATTTCATTACTGTTTCTTCAAGCTTCGATCGTGTCGACCAAACAAGGCCCGTCACCGCTTTTCCATCTATTGGTAGTCCATACAGATATGAAATATCCTCTAGTGTAATAGTCATCTCACCTCCACCAAGATGAAAAGTATTGGTTTCAGGCCTCCAACGTTCTATTAGCGCATTGATCAACGCCATGTCTATCTTTCCCCTCTTCAGTTCGGCGAGATGTTGTAGTCCTGTTCGCCGGACATACTCTTTCACCTTTGGGGTAAGTGTCCACAAATCTGACTTTGGTTCCAAGGTAATTAGACGTACCTGTTCTATTTCCTGCACAAAACAAATATACATTTCAGAATTTTTCGGCCATGCAAGGGTTAAATGTTGAATGTCCCAGCCATATATACAGATTAAGCATGCTACAATACCTCTCCTTGTTGTAACTTTAGACGAAATATGGTTTGCCTCGTCATACAACAGGTCGTCGTTTGATCCAAGCTCTGTCAATTCTGCCATCTCTAGTAGCTGTAGTACAAGTCCATTTTTGATTCGTCATCTTTACGTTTTATATCCTACACTTGGACCATCAATACTATTAACCATATTGCAAAGATATGGGTGATGTACATTGTGTGTCTCTGAAGTTTCCCTCAATTGTGCGAAAGTGAGATAGTTTGATAATATCAGCCTTGGACATGCGAGAAGCAAGATAAAAATGAATTCTGAATACTATGGCATTAAGAAACAAATTTGATATGGTTGAATTTCTCCATATGACAGCCCATGTTCATCAGTCATCTTGATTCCAGTGAGAGAGGCGTAGAGATTAACAGGAGCCTGTCATGTAACCGAAAGCACTTGAATTTCGCACAACCATCCACAGCCATGGAAGAAAAATCCTAGACTACATTTTCTTAAAAGTAATCCATACTTGAAATGATAGCCTAACAACAGCTAGTGCTGGCATTCAATTATACTGGACTTCTCTTGTTGCTTGGAATACTTGTAGCTTTCCACTATGACGTACCAAACGAAGTGGCTACAATTCCACTGTATTCACAGTATTCCATAACCTCCAGATATAACAATACTTATACACTACATATAGCCGCAACTTAGTTGCAGAATGATCTGAATAAATCTTCTTCAGTCTTCAATCTGTATACATTTTTGCGAAGGTGCTTTTGAGGGATCAACACTAAATACCAGTATGGTTGTTGGTACCAACTCTTATTTTGAAACTTATATATTGCTTGGGAATTTATGGACCAAACTTGTACAGATCCTGTCAACGTATGTAACATGACACGTCGACGTGCTAAGCAAATGCAGGTAGCCAAGTTTAGTTTAAGCTGACCATACTTTCTTTGCAGATTACGGTGCCTCTGGGGTTGTTTCAATTCTAAGTGTAGGGATAGAGGCTAGAGTGAGATGGTGCAGATATCACGAGCAAAGTTTTGATTTGACACAAATATTCCTACAGTAGTATGTTCGCACATGAACTGACACATATGTCAGAGTAATGAAAGCAACAGAAGAATAAGCGGACTCGCTTTTACATAGTGTGGGTAGTAATATAGTCCACTGGTTCCCTGTGTAAGAGTGCAGCGACATCCCTGTTTTTGCCAACGATGTCGTGTATGATAATTGGGGCTTCATTTCCCATGACTTGGGGATTTATGTCTAAAAAAAACCAAAAAATATGTTAAATGCGATCTGCTTTTGTTATAGCTTAATATGGAGTTCTCAATGGTTTGTCAGACCATTGAAGTAGATGAGAAAAAGAGGCATATTTAAGCCATGGAAGACTGGTGGTTGAACTATGCTATCCCAATGTGCTCTGTCGCACTCATCCATTCAGACTTATGACAATATATAATATGATTTTAGACGTCAAGTATGCGTTGCAAAATCTCATTTTCAAATGGATAACGTTGCTTTCAGTGGAGTATGAGATGTTTGCTGACATAGCTGATCATACACTTGTATTCTATTAAGTAGTTCAAAATGTAGAAAAAAATTTTTAATTGACATATAAAAAATTCAAATATGACATTTCCACATGCGTTCGATTAGATTGAGGATTAGTTGACAGAATTAATAGTAATGAATACTCACCCATCACCTGGTAACTGAATACGTAGGAGAGTGAGGGTCATATACAGAAGAAATAAGCTGAAGGCAGCCTCAGCTAAACATCCATTCATTTCTTATCTGTTTCCATAGATTGCTCATTTGAACGGAGCAAAACGCGTACGATTGGAATTAATCAAAGACTCTGATTTTCCAACGTAGGTTGCTCCACCAAAGAGGTATGAACAGACGAGCTACTTAATTTAGAGGATGTAAATGGCATCAAGAGGGTCGAATTTTCCCAATCTACTTATCCATAGGATGTATTTCCACAGTGGTGATTTCTCTATTGGTAGCTATATCTTACTGATTAACCCTTATATTCCATCAATTTATGTTTGTTTTTAATTGACATTTGGGAACTGTTATAGCAGGTTTAACGTTGCTCGGTTGATAAGTATCCATTGACTTTCCCTGTTTTCAGAGCATGAAAACAGTTTCGTCAGCTTATTGTAAATCCAGTGTAGAGGGAATATTTAATCATCTCCTCTGAAGAGTATTCGAGCCCGTTATCTGTAATCTAAGAATGTGGGCTGATAGGGATTTCCCAAACCCCATTACTCCACCCAATCATCTTGATTACTGCTTCGGAGGTATTCTTCTAAACCTAACATGGTTGCACATTAAATCAAAAGCAGAAATAGGGATATAGAGAGGGCGTTGTGATAGAACGTACCGTCGGAGAGGCGACTGCTACACAATGGTCGACTGGAAATAAGCGGAATGCGTTGATTGACGAACAGCGTAGAGGAAATTTCGTTGAACAGAAAATGACTTCCAGACTGAGCTTACTCGGAGAGACACGACAGCATAGTGTCGATGGGCACTCTAGGCATTCGTATCTTCGTCGGAGAAGTTTTGCAATTCCGCTGAGTGGCGGCCACAGAGGGTTTACAAGGTATCAGAGAAGGGGATGGGCTGGCTCGTACCAAGTTAGGGGCGTTGATCTTTTTATCCAGCATCTTTTCTTGTTTCAAATCGTTGGGTCGGGTCCCACAGATCGACTTTTGCTGATGGTCGTTTGATGATTCACACTTATAACGAACAGGGCCTGGCCCACTTAGATTTCCCTTTACAAGGAAGCAGTCCGTATTTGGCATAAGCTACGTTCCATTCTTTTTGCAGAGATGTCTTGTCAAAAGTTTGGGGTCCAGATGGCGACGACCTCAACCCATTCTTGCCGTCCAAACAGTGTAAAGTAAAACATGTGTTCTTGCCTTACATTGACTTTCCAAACGCGGTGAAGTCATTTGTGGTACGGTACGGAGTGAATCAAAAAGTAGCCTTCTTTCCGTTTGGAGCCTGGGTGTACTTAAATATACTTTATTAGTTAATTGCCAAAACGGGCCCTTAGGACCCGTCCATCGAGGAGAAGTGACTTCCATGGTGTTGTCACTGTGGAGAGTGACGCCTCTACTGCGTTCGCTTGGGTGTTTAATGGGAACAACAACTATGGAAATTTCAATATTCTTTAATGATATAGGGCTTTTATTTTTCTCATTCAATGTTCACTCTATCATTAAAATTAGATCACTCAACTACTTCGCCGATACTAAACACGAAATTGAGAGGATGTCTCCTTAGGAGGGTATTTATTATCTTGTAGTTTGCTTTGGTGGGGTATAACGTTCTTGTTCCAAGTTGCTCTTTTCTTTTTTTTGTATTCTCTTTTTATTATGCTCTTTATTATCTCTTCCTCTTATTTTCCTTTTGTAACCTTTCTTTTAACTAATTAAGAAGTTCAGTTACTGTTAAAAAAAAAAAATAAATAGAGGAGAAGTGGATATAAGGAAACCTGGCAAGAAATTGAATCCTTGTCAATCCAATGAACAGAACCATAAGTTAATAAGGTGTCCATTGCTGACCTTCCATTAGCCTTTCTGTAGAGAAGGAGCCAAAGAACGAAGAGTTTGGCCCATAGCTCAAATCATGTAAACATCGCCCAGCTTGGAAGAGTGGATAGATGCGGCACTGTTCCCTGCATTGTGAATACTTAGGGAAATTTAACAAAACACAAAGGATGCTCATCCTCAGTTATCCCTGTTTGGATGGGTTTGATTCCTTCCCGAGTGGAGGCTTTTGTTGGTTCCAGTGGCAACTAAGATCTCAACAGAGGATAACTTGAGGAGAAGAGGATTGACATCATCCACCATAATTGACACCTGTGTGATGTGTCATAAGGAGTTGGAGTCGGTGAACCATCTTCTTCTTCATTGTGAGTTTCATCAAGTGTTTGGCCCACTTTATTTGTAGGTGTTGGTGTTGATTGGTGCTGTCCTGGCGAAGATTGCTGATGCAACAGAGTCTTGGTTGGAGGTTGTTTGTTGGATGCGGTGTAATCTTTGGAGGATAACTCCATTTCTATTTGTGTCCATTGGAAGGAAAGAAATGATAGAATTTTTAAGGGATCCTCCTCAACTTCTGCGGAGTTATTTCTAAGATCACTTAAGGATACGAGCGGGGCTTTGGGTAGAAAGAAATTCTCTATTTTTGATATATCATGACATACTTATTAAATGGAATCATGTATGGAGGTGTGCCCAGTTCAAAGTAAAAATCTATTCTTTGGTCTATCTCCTATTCGGTTTGTTAAGTTCAATGTTGATGGGTTGGCCGCAAGAGGGAAGCCTGACAAGTGGTATTGGTACGGGTGCTTCGAAATTGCAAATGGGACGTTTTATTATGTCTTCAAATGTGGCGGGTTCTGTGACTCGATGAGCTAAGGTTTTTAGCTATTTTGGAATCTCTTCGGTGTTTTTAGAGTTACCTATCGATGATAATCTTATGTGGAGAGTGATTCTTCTAATGCAGTGAGTTGGTTTCGAACTGAAAGGTTTATCCATGAAAGTTCAGTTCCTCTTCAATGAAATCCGATCCGGGTATTATCTAACACTATAATGTTAGCTTTCAGCAAAAGAGTAGGTCATCAAACATGATGACGGATGCTTTAGCCAAGCAAGGTGTTAAGAGAGTTTCCCCTTGGTGAGGGGTTTATTATGTAGTTGTGGTGTGAGGGGTATATTACTCTTAACCTTTTGTGTTTCTTTTCCCTTTTTTTTTTTTTTCTTTTCTTCTTGTACTCTTTGTTTGTATTTTATTATCTTTTAATATAAGTTACTTATACCTAAAAAAAAAAAAAAAATGAATTGTACTATGAAGAAAATAAAGAGAGCAAAGAGCAAAAAGAGGAAAGCACCAAACACTCTGCCAGTTAGTACTACATGTCTTAAAGCGGGAGGAGGGTTGCATTATGTAGGTTGGTAGTAGTCTAAAATTTTGTCCCAAGCCAAATTTAAATTTTGAGATAATAACATATCAAGATCATGCTAGTGCGTTCCTTGCTTTAAGCGACACATTGCAGACCATTTTCGACAAGTGCGCTTAAAGAAATTATTCTATAAGAAGAGAAAGACTTGACTTGCTACTTAGAATATAGGAACTTTGACAAGTAAGAGCATGGAGTTAGTTGGTCGAGGTAATGGAAAAAAAAAAAAGAGTTAATGTAAACTTGTCTACAATAGACAAAGTAGAAAGGAGGTAAATATAAGAAGCTTAAACTTTTTAATGCAAGATAGAACAATATAAAAAATGGAGAGGATATGGTTGTAAATAAGGATGTGAAAGAGAAAATGGTGTGGTAGAAAGATTGGGTGATAGAATTATAGCAATTAAATTAGTATTAGAGGAAAGACATAATCCATATCATTAATGCATATGTTCTCCGAGGAGGATTAGATGAAAGTGTCAAGAGACGGTTTTAGGAGGAGATGGATGGTTTACTACAAGAAAATTCCAACTAGTGAGCATATTTTTGCTTAGAGAGGACTTAAATGGACTTGTAGGAAAGGCAAAATAGAAAGCATGGGAGAGCGCATGGAGGGCAATGATCTAGATAAAAACAATGAGTCAGGAGATACTATCTTGGATTTTGCATTAGCATTTGACCTAATAATCGAAAATACTTACTTTAAAAAGAGAGGAGCATTTAATTACTGATAAAAGTAAAACTAGCAGGAGCTAGATAGACTTTTTTCTAATTAGAAAAACATGACTTATTGGCTTATAAAGACTATAAAGTTATTCCAAAAAGAGACGTTGACCACACAACATTGGATAGTCATTTTAGATATTTGAATTTGAAGTAGAAAGAGAGGGGTAGTAAATAAAATGTGATTTAAACAAGGTGGAGATTTGAAAGGAGAAAGAACAACAATATTCAAGATAAAGTGATTGAGGATAGAGAATGAGATTTTGATGAAAAATTATATAATAGTGTAGAACCAAATGGTTAACTGTATTAGGGATGTTATTAAAAGAGGAGCTTGAAAAGTCTAAAATACTATAATAAAGAAGCACTGTGGTGGAATGTAGAGTTTAGGAGTTCTTCGAGAGAAGAGACATTGTTACAAAATTTGGATAGGACTAAGAATATGAAAAACTACGAGTATATAAGAAGCTAAAGAAAGAAGTTAAGAAAGTAATAAAGTTGCAAAAGTTAAAAAGCATATTGATGACCTACTATAATAAGTTGGAATGAGAAGGAGGGAATGATATTTTTAAGCTTACAAAAAACAAGGAAAAGGAAAATTAAGGACTAAAATCATGTCAAATGTATTAAGAGCAATGACCAAAAGATCCTAGTGAAGGATAACGATATCACTGAAAGATGAAGAAATTATTTTAGCAAGCTTCCTAATGAGGACTATATAGAAAAACACAAGTAACATGAGAGATCTCTTCGTTAGCACAATATACATTTTTTCCATAGAATTAGGGTGCTAGAAGTGAAAAAAAGTATTGATATATACAAATGAAGATGGGAAGGGCTATAGGCCTAAATGACATTCTGATATAGGCTTGGAAATGAATAGGAGAAATTGGGGGGGATTTGATTAACTAGGTTCTTCAATAAAATTTTTAATTATAGAAAATGCTAGATGAATGAAAAGAAGTGTTGTAAAAAAGCAAGATATACAAACCAATACCAATATTGCAATATTAAAACTTATGAGTCATACTAGGAAACTATGAGAGAGAGTAATGAAGGAAAGATTACACAGAAGACTAAATATCTGAAAAACTAATTTTGTTCATGCCAAGAAGTCAATTGTACAAGCAATCTTCTTAGGTAATTAATGAAAAAAATATCGAGCGAAGACAAAAAATCTATATATGTCCTTCATTGATCTAGAAAAAGCTTATAACAGTATACGTAGATAATTAATTTCGTAGATTTTAAATAAAATTAATGTCTGAGATATTATATTAAAATTATTAAAACATGTTCGAAGGAGCGTAATGAAAGCGAAAATTATACGTAGAGAGGACATGTGAGTTCCCGGTAACAAAAAGTTTGCATTTAGGGGCCAGCCTTAGCCCTTATTATCTCTTTTCATTGATTATAGATGAGATTAATTGCTCATATTCAAGAGGAGGTACCTTAGTATATGTTGTTTGTAGATGTATAGTGTTGTGGATGAATAAAAGATGGCATGAATGCAAAACTTGAGAGATTGTTGGAGGCTTTAAAATAAGTCATACAAAGACACAATATATGAAATTGCAACTTTAGTGACTTATACACTGAGCTAAAAACTTCTGTGGCAATTGAAGCCCAGGAGATGCTACGAAGAGATTCATTCTATTACCTTGGCTCGATAATTAGTAACGACGAGGAGGATAATGAAGATGTCAAACATAGGATAAAAACGGGACGATTGAAGTTTAGACTTCCTTATGGATACTTTATTACTAATGAGTGCAACAAGATAGAAGTAAATTTTTTACCGGACATCGATTGGACCAATTATGCCTATGGAGCAGATGTTGGCTAATCAATAGAAACATATGCCACAAAATAAATATAAGCATAGATGAGAGATATTGATGTGAATATTTGGTTGCGTGGTCGCAACGGGAAGTTTATATTTGCATTTCAAGGTCAAAGTTTAAGCTTTTGCCTTCTAAATAACGAAAACTTCTTATGAATGGCAATAGAAATATAAGAACATACTTTTTGGTGAAGTCCACCTAATCATAGCAGCTATATCACAAACACATCAAAGATATTTTGATCTGGAACTGACCAATTAGTGATAGTAGAAATGAAAGCAATCTGGGTCAGTAGATTCGTTCTCTTTTCTCCAGCACCAAACAAATAAATCATAGCAAGGAGTGAAAATATATAAGCGAATAACTCTAATGCAAATATTCCAAACTTATAAGGTATTTCATCAATTACATCCACTTCAATTGAAAGGGTTGATGACCCATCACCCTAGTAAATAAATCCTAAGAATGTTGATCACCATTTAAATCTCCTCCTCACATCTTTCATCCTTACTTCTTTAATAGTACTCCTTGAAAAGTATTGTTTACTAAAACCCAGGACGTAGCTCAGTTGACCTACGACCATGGTTTGCATCGGAGTTTTAAAGTTCGAATCTAACACTACCACACTGGGCTATAGGAGAGTTTACCCGACTTTTCTTGGGCCCGAGGAATTAGTCCAGCCATCAGGGTTGGAAACCTCCGATGGCAAAAAAAAAACAAAAAACAAAAAAAAAAAAAAAAAAAAACATTAGTGTGTGAGTTCATGCGTCTGGGCTTTTTTTTTTTGTTTTTGTTTTGTTAAAATGTCAATTAGACCACAATGGGTTCCCTTGATTGGTGACAACATGCTTACCATGTCCCCTTGATTGTTGGAAGTCATTATTCAAAGCTGATCCTTTATCAGAATAAGTTG
>QPKB01000743.1:0-20948 GCA_003546025.1 Camphora micrantha
CAAGACTCCTTAAAGTGTTTTCCATACCCAGGATATGCCCGAAACCCGTTTTAAACCAAAAAATCTGCGCATCTCAACCCGGAAACCCTTCAAATGGATTTCGAGGCGAGAGTATAGACTAGGGAACCCGAAACCACTTTTAGAGTAAAACGCTATCCCAGATTTTTCCAGAGGGAGTCTTCGGACCGAGAGTCGCTTGAAACACTGTTTAGAGTCAACAATTTCCTAGTGACGCTAAGATTGTGCTCTCATACAAAAGAACCTTACGACCCGCTCGACGTTTGGGTTCTAGCCTTTACGAACACAGAACTCCCTAAAGTGCGTTCCAAACACAAGATTCGCCCCAAACTCGTTTTAAACTGAAAAGTATCTGGAAGTATCCTGAAATGCGCTTCTTAACCCAGAATCCCTTTACAGGGATTACGAGGCGAAAGACTAGACTTGGACACCTGAAACCCCTTTCAGAGTAAGACACTATCCCGGGTTTATCGAGAGGGAATTTTAAGACCGAGATTCGCATGAAACACTGTGTATAGTTTCCTAGAGCCGCTTAGATTGTGTTTTCTATGAATGAACCGTACAACCCGACCGAAGTTTGGGTTCTTGCCTTTTCGAACACCGAACTCCATGAAGTCTTTTTACCCAAGATTCGCCCGAAACTCGTTTTCAACCGAAAAGTATCTCGAAATATCCTCAAAAGCGCATCTCGTTCCAGAATCCCTTCAAATAGATTTCGAGTCGTAACACTAGACAAGGGCACCCGAAACCCCTTTTAGAGTAAAACTTCATTCCGGAATTTTCCAAAGAGAGTCTTTGGACCGAGAGTCACATGAAACACAATGTAGAGTTAACAATTTCCTAGAGCCGCTTAAATTGTGTTTTCGTACGAAAGTACCGTACGACCCGACCGAAGTTTGGGCTTCTGCGTTTTCGAACACTGAACTCACTGAAGTGCTTTCCAACCCCAAGATTCTCCCGAAACCCGTCTCAAAGCGAAAAGTATCTCGAAATATCCTCAAATGCGCATCTCAGCCCAGAATCCCTTCATATAGTTTTCGAGGCGAAAGACTAGACTAGGACACTTGAAATCCCTTTTAGAATAAAGCGCAATTCCGGAATTTTCCAGAGGAGGTCTATGGACCGAGAGTCACAGGCAACACACTGTTGTGTCAACAATTTCCATGAGCCGCTTAGACTGTGTTTTGGTACAAAAGCACCATACGACCCGAACGAAGTTTGGGATTTTGCCTTTTGGAATGCAGGACTCCTTAAAGTGTTTTCCATACCCAGGATATGCCCGAAACCCGTTTTAAACCAAAAAATCTGCGCATCTCAACCCGGAAACCCTTCAAATGGATTTCGAGCCGAGAGTATAGACTAGGGAACCCGAAACCACTTTTAGAGTAAAACGCTATCCCAGATTTTTCCAGAGGGAGTCTTCGGACCGAGAGTCGCTTGAAACACTGTTTAGAGTCAACAATTTCCTCGAGACGCTAAGATTGTGCTCTCTTACAAAAGAACCTTACGACCCGCTCGACGTTTGGGTTCTAGCCTTTACGAACACAGAACTCCCTAAAGTGCTTTCCAAAAACAAGATTCGCCCCATACCCGTTTTAAACTGAAAAGTATCTCGAAGTATCCTAAAATGCGCTTCTTATCCCAGAATCCCTTTCTATGGATTACGAGGCGAAAGACTAGACTTGCACACCTGAAACTCCTTTCGGAGTAGGACACAATCCCGGGTTTATCGAGAGGGAATTTTAAGACCGAGATTCACATGAAACACTGTGCATAGTTTCCTAGAGCCGCTTAGAGTGTGTTTTCTACAAAAGAACCGTACGACCCGACCGAAGTTTGGGTTCTTGCCTTTTCGAACACCGAACTCCTTGAAGTCTTTTTACCCAAGATTCGCCCGAAACTCGTTTTCAACCGAAAAGTATCTCGAAATATCCTCAAAAGCGCATCTCATTCCAGAATCCCTTCAAATAGATTTCGAGTCGAAACACTAGACTAGGGCACCCGGAACCCCTTTTAGAGTAAAACTCCATTCCGGAATTTTCCAGAGAGTCTTTGGACCGAGAGTCACATGAAACACAATGTAGAGTTAACAATTTCCTAGAGCCGCTTAGAGTGTGTTTTCTACAAAAGAACCGTACGACCCGACCGAAGTTTGGGCTTTTGCGTTTTCGAACACTGAACTCACTGAAGTGCTTTCCAAACCCAAGTTTCTCCCGAAACCCGTATCAAACCGAAAAGTATCTCGAAATATCCTCAAATGCGCATCTCAACCCAGAATCCCTTCATATAGTTTTCGAGGCGAAAGACTAGACTAGGACACTTGAAATCCCTTTTAGAATAAAACGCAATTCCGGAATTTTCCAGAGGCGGTCTATGGACCGAGAGTCAAAGGAAACACACTGTTGTGTCAACAATTTCCATGAGCCGCTTAGACTGTGTTTTCGTACAAAAGCACCGTACGACCCGAACAAAGTTTGGGATTTTGCCTTTTGGATTGCAAGACTCCTTAAAGTGTTTTCCATACCCAGGATATGCCCGAAACCCGTTTTAAACCAAAAAATCTGCGCATCTCAACCCGGAAACCCTTCAAATGGATTTCGAGGCGAGAGTATAGACTAGGGAACCCGAAACCACTTTTAGAGTAAAACGCTATCCCAGATTTTTCCAGAGGGAGTCTTCGGACCGAGAGTCGCTTGAAACACTGTTTAGAGTCAACAATTTCCTAGTGACGCTAAGATTGTGCTCTCATACAAAAGAACCTTACGACCCGCTCGACGTTTGGGTTCTAGCCTTTACGAACACAGAACTCCCTAAAGTGCGTTCCAAACACAAGATTCGCCCCAAACTCGTTTTAAACTGAAAAGTATCTGGAAGTATCCTGAAATGCGCTTCTTAACCCAGAATCCCTTTACAGGGATTACGAGGCGAAAGACTAGACTTGGACACCTGAAACCCCTTTCAGAGTAAGACACTATCCCGGGTTTATCGAGAGGGAATTTTAAGACCGAGATTCGCATGAAACACTGTGTATAGTTTCCTAGAGCCGCTTAGATTGTGTTTTCTATGAATGAACCGTACGACCCGACCGAAGTTTGGGTTCTTGCCTTTTCGAACACCGAACTCCATGAAGTCTTTTTACCCCAAGATTCGCCCGAAACTCGTTTTCAACCGAAAAGTATCTCGAAATATCCTCAAAAGCGCATCTCGTTCCAGAATCCCTTCAAATAGATTTCGAGTCGTAACACTAGACTAGGGCACCCGAAACCCCTTTTAGAGTAAAACTTCATTCCGGAATTTTCCAAAGAGAGTCTTTGGACCGAGAGTCACATGAAACACAATGTAGAGTTAACAATTTCCTAGAGCCGCTTAAATTGTGTTTTCGTACAAAAGTACCGTACGACCCGACCGAAGTTTGGGGCTTTTGCGTTTTCGAACACTGAACTCACTGAAGTGCTTTCCAAACCCAAGATTCTCCCGAAACCCGTCTCAAAGCGAAAAGTATCTCGAAATATCCTCAAATGCGCATCTCAGCCCAGAATCCCTTCATATAGTTTTCGAGGCGAAAGACTAGACTAGGACACTTGAAATCCCTTTTAGAATAAAACGCAATTCCGGAATTTTCCAGAGGCGGTCTATGGACCGAGAGTCAAAGGAAACACACTGTTGTGTCAACAATTTCCATGAGCCGCTTAGACTGTGTTTTCGTACAAAAGCACCGTACGACCCGAACAAAGTTTGGGATTTTGCCTTTTGGATTGCAAGACTCCTTAAAGTGTTTTCCATACCCAGGATATGCCCGAAACCCGTTTTAAACCAAAAAATCTGCGCATCACAACCCGGAAACCCTTCAAATGGATTTCGAGGCGAGAGTATAGACTAGGGAACCCGAAACCACTTTTAGAGTAAAACGCTATCCCAGATTTTTCCAGAGGGAGTCTTCGGACCGAGAGTCGCTTGAAACACTGTTTAGAGTCAACAATTTCCTAGAGACGCTAAGATTGTGCTCTCTTACAAAAGAACCTTACGACCCGCTCGACGTTTGGGTTCTAGCCTTTACGAACACAGAACTCCCTAAAGTGCTTTCCAAACACAAGATTCGCCCCAAACCCGTTTTAAACTGAAAAGTATCTCGAAGTATCCTAAAATGCGCTTCTTATCCCAGAATCCCTTTATATGGATTACGAGGCGAAAGACCAGACTTGCACACCTGAAACTCCTTTCGGAGTAGGACACTATCCCGGGTTTATCGAGAGGGAATTTTAAGACCGAGATTCGCATGAAACACTGTGCATAGTTTCCTAGAGCCGCTTAGATTGTGTTTTCTTCAAAAGAACCGCACGACACGACCGAAGTTTGGGTTCTTACCTTTTCGAACACCGAACTCCTTGAAGTCTTTTTACCCAAGATTCGCCCGAAACTCGTTTTCAACCGAAAAGTATCTCGAAATATCCTCAAAAGCGCATCTCGTTCCAGAATCCCTTCAAATAGATTTCGAGTCGTAACACTAGACTAGGGCACCCGAAACCCCTTTTAGAGTAAAACTTCATTCCGGAATTTTCCAAAGAGAGTCTTTGGACCGAGAGTCACATGAAACACAATGTAGAGTTAACAATTTCCTAGAGCCGCTTAAATTGTGTTTTCGTACAAAAGTACCGTACGACCTGACCGAAGTTTGAGCTTTTGCGTTTTCGGACACTGAACTCACTGAAGTGCTTTCCAAACCCAAGATTCTCCCGAAACCCGTCTCAAACCGAAAAGTATCTCGAAATATCCTCAAATGCGCATCTCAACCCAGAATCCCTTCATATAGTTTTCGAGGCGAAAGACTAGACTAGGACACTTGAATTCACTTTTAGAATAAAACGCAATTCCGGAATTTTCCAGAGGTGGTCTATGGACCGAGAGTCACAGGAAACACACTGTTGTGTCAACAATTTCCATGAGCCGCTTAGACTGTGTTTTCGTAGAAAAGCACCGTACGACCCGAATGAAGTTTAGGATTTTGCCTTTTCGAATGCGAAACTCCTTAAAGTGTTTTCCATACCCAGGATATGCCCGAAACCCGTTTTAAACCAAAAAATCTGCGCATCTCAACCCGGAAACCCTTCAAATGGATTTCGAGGCGAGAGTATAGACTAGGGAACCCGAAACCACTTTTAGGGTAAAACGCTATCCCAGATTTTTCCAGAGGGAGTCTTCGGACCGAGAGTCGCTTGAAACACTGTTTATAGTCAACAATTTCCTTGAGACGCTAAGATTGTGCTCTCTTACAAAAGAACCTTACGACCCGCTCGACGTTTGGGTTCTAGCCTTTACGAACACAGAACTCCCTAAAGTGCCTTCCAACCACAAGATTCGCCCCAAACCCGTTTTAAACTGAAAAGTATCTCGAAGTATCCTAAAATGCGCTTCTTAACCCAGAATCCCTTTATATGGATTACGAGGCGAAAGACTCGACTTGGACACCTGAAACTCCTTTCAGAGTGAGAAACTATCCCGGATTTATCGAGAGGGAATTTTAAGACCGAGATTCGCATGAAACACTGTGCATAGTTTCCTAGAGCCGCTTAGATTGTGTTTTCTACAATAGAACCGTACGACCCGACCGAAGTTTGGGTTCTTGCCTTTTCGAACACCGAACTCCTTGAAGTCTTTTTACCCAAGATTCGCCCGAAACTCGTTTTCAACCGAAAAGTATCTCGAAATATCCTCAAAAGCGCATCTCATTCCAGAATCCCTTCAAATAGATTTCGAGTCGAAACACTAGACTAGGGCACCCGAAACCCCTTTTAGAGTAAAACTCCATTCCGGAATTTTCCAGAGAGAGTCTTTGGACCGAGAGTCACATGAAACACAATGTAGAGTTAACAATTTCCTAGAGCCGCTTAAATTGTGTTTTCGTACAAAAGTACCGTACGACCTGACCGAAGTTTGAGCTTTTGCGTTTTCGAACACTGAACTCACTGAAGTGCTTTCCAAACCCAAGATTCTCCCGAAACCCGTCTCAAACCGAAAAGTATCTCGAAATATCCTCAAATGCGCATCTCAACCCAGAATCCCTTCATATAGTTTTCGAGGCGAAAGACTAGACTAGGACACTTGAAATCCCTTTTAGAATAAAACGCAATTCCGGAATTTTCCAGAGGCGGTCTATGGACCGAGAGTCACAGGAAACACACTGTTGTGTCAACAATTTCCATGAGCCGCTTAGACTGTGTTTTCGTAGAAAAGCACCGTACGACCCGAATGAAGTTTAGGATTTTGCCTTTTCGAATGCGAAACTCCTTAAAGTGTTTTCCATACCCAGGATATGCCCGAAACCCGTTTTAAACCAAAAAATCTGCGCATCTCAACCCAGAAACCCTTCAAATGGATTTCGAGGCGAAAGTCTAGACTAGGGAACCCGAAACCACTTTTAGAGTAAAACGCTATCCCAGATTTTTCCAGAGGGAGTCTTCGGACCGAGAGTCGCTTGAAACACTGTTTAGAGTCAACAATTTCCTAGAGACGCTAAGATTGTGCTCTCTTACAAAAGTACCGTACGACCCGCTCGAAGTTGGGGGTTTTAGCCTTTACGAGCACAGAACTCCCTAAAGTGTTTTCCAAACACAAGATTCGCCCCAAACCCGTTTTAAACTGAAAAGTATCTCGAAGTATCCTAAAATGCGCTTCTTAACCCAGAATCCCTTTATATGGATTACGAGGCGAAGGACTAGACTTGGACACCTGAAACTCCTTTCAGAGTAAGACACTATCCCGGGTTTATCGAGAGGGAATTTTAAGACCGAGATTCGCATGAAACACTGTGCATAGTTTCCTAGAGCCGCTTAGATTGTGTTTTCTACAAAAGAACCGTACGACCCGACCGAAGTTTGGGTACTTGCCTTTTCGAACACCGAACTCCTTGAAGTCTTTTTACCCAAGATTCGCCCGAAACTCGTTTTCAACCGAAAAGTATCTCGAAATATCCTCGAAAGCGCATCTCATTCCAGAATCCCTTCAAATAGATTTCGAGTCGAAACACTAGACTAGGGCACCCGAAACCCCTTTTAGAGTAAAACTCCATTCCGGAATTTTCCAGAGAGAGTCTTCGGACCGAGAGTCACATGAAACACAATGCAGACTTAACAATTTCCTAGAGCCGCTTAAATTGTGTTTTCGTACAAAAGTACCGTACGACCCGACCGAAGTTTGGGCTTTTGCGTTTTCGAACACTGAACTCACTGAAGTGCTTTCCAAACCCAAGATTCTCCCGAAACCCGTCTCAAACCGAAAAGTATCTCGAAATACCCTCAAATGCGCATCTCAACCCAGAATCCCTTCATATAGTTTTCGAGGCGGAAGACTAGACTAGGACACTTGAAATCCCTTTTAGAATAAAACGCAATTCCGGAATTTTCCGGAGGCGGTCTGTGGACCGAGAGTCACAGGAAACACACTGTTGTGTCAACAATTTCCACGAGCCGCTTAGACTGTGTTTTCGTACAAAAGCACCGTACGACCCGAACGAAGTTTGGGATTTTGCCTTTTCGAATGCAAGACTCCTTAAAGTGTTTTCCATACCCAGGATATGCCCGAAACCTTTTTAAACCAAAAAATCTGCGCATCTCAACCCAGAAACCCTTCAAATGGATTTCGAGGCGAAAGTCTAGACTAGGGAACCCGAAACCACTTTTAGAGTAAAACGCTATCCCAGATTTTTCGAGAGGGAGTCTTCGGACCGAGAGTCGCTTGAAACACTGTTTAGAGTCAACAATTTCCTAGAGATGCTAAGATTGTGCTCTCTTACAGAAGTACCGTACGACCCGCTCGAAGTTGGGGGTTTTAGCCTTTACGAGCACAGAACTCCCTAAAGTGTTTTCCAAACACAAGATTCGCCCCAAACACGTTTTAGACTGAAAAGTATCTCGAAGTATCCTAAAATGCGCTTCTTAACCCAAAATTCCTTTATATGGATTACGAGGCGAAGGACTAGACTTGGACACCTGAAACTCCTTTCAGAGTAAGACACTATCCCGGGTTTATCGAGAGGGAATTTTAAGACCCAGATTCGCATGAAACACTGTGCATAGTTTCCTAGAGCCGCTTAGATTGTGTTTTCTACGAAAGAACCGTACGACCCGACCGAAGTTTGGGTACTTGCCTTTTCGAACGCCGGACTCCTTGAAGTCTTTTTACCCAAGATTCGCCCGAAACTCGTTTTCACCCGAAAAGTATCTCGAAATATCCTCGAAAGCGCATCTCATTCCAGAATCCCTTCAACTAGATTTCTAGTCGAAACACAAGACTAGGGCGCCCGAAACCCATTTTAGAGTAAAACTCCATTCCGGAATTTTCAAGAGAGAGTCTTCGGACCGAGAGTCACATGAAACACAATGCTGACTTAACAATTTCCTAGAGCCGCTTAAATTGTGTTTTCGTACAAAAGTACCGTACGACCAGACCGAAGTTTGGGCTTTTGCGTTTTGGAACACTGAACTCACTGAAGTGCTTTCCAAACCCAAGATTCTCCCGAAACCCGTCACAAACCGAAAAGTATCTCGAAATATCCTCAAATGCGCATCTCAACCCAGAATCCCTTCATATAGTTTTCGAGAAGGAAGACTAGACCAAGACACTTGAAATCCCTTTTAGAATAAAACGCAATTCCGGAATTTTCCGGAGGCGGTCTATGGACCGAGAGTCACAGGAAACACACTGTTGTGTCAACAATTTCCATGAGCCGCTTAGACTGTGTTTCCATACAGAAGCACCATACGACCCGAACGAAGTTTGGGATTTTGCCTTTTCGAATGCAAGACTCCTTAAAGTGTTTTCCATACCCAGGATATGCCCGAAACCTTTTTAAACCAAAAAATCTGCGCATCTCAACCCAGAAACCCTTCAAATGGATTTCGAGGCGAAAGTCTAGACTAGGGAACCCGAAACCACTTTTAGAGTAAAACGCTATCCCAGATTTTTCGAGAGGGAGTCTTCGGACCGAGAGTCGCTTGAAACACTGTTTAGAGTCAACAATTTCCTAGAGACGCTAAGATTGTGCTCTCTTACAAAAGTACCGTACGACCCGCTCGAAGTTGGGGTTTTAGCCTTTACGAGCACAGAACTCCCTAAAGTGTTTTCCAAACACAAGATTCGCCCCAAACCCGTTTTAAACTGAAAAGTATCTCGAAGTATCCTAAAATGCGCTTCTTAACCCAGAATCCCTTTATATGGATTACGAGGCGAAAGACTAGACTTGGACACCTGAAACTCCTTTCAGAGTAAGACACTATCCCGAGTTTATCGAGAGGGAATTTTAAGACCAAGATTCGCATGAAACACTGTGCATAGTTTCCTAGAGCTACTTAGATTGTGTTTTCTACAAAAGAACCGTACGACCCGACCGAAGTTTGGGTACTTGGCTTTTCGAACACCGGACTCCTTGAAGTCTTTTTACCCAAGATTCGCCCGAAGCTCGTTTTCAACCGAAAAGTATCTCGAAATATCCTCGCAAGCGCAACAAATTCCAGAATCCCTTCAAATAGATTTCGAGTCGAAACACTAGACTAGGGCACCCGAAACCCCTTTTAGAGTAAAACTCCATTCCGGAATTTTCCAGAGAGAGTCTTCGGACCGAGAGTCACATGAAACACAATGCAGACTTAACAATTTCCTAGAGCCGCTTAAATTGTGTTTTCGTACAAAAGTACCGTACGACCCGACCGAAGTTTGGGCTTTTGCGTTTTGGAACACTGAACTCACTGAAGTGCTTTCCAAACCCAAGATTCTCCCGAAACCCGTCTCAAACCGAAAAGTATCTCGAAATATCCTCAAATGCGCATCTCAACCCAGAATCCCTTCATACAGTTTTCGAGACGGAAGACTGGACTAGGACACTTGAAATCCCTTTTAGAATAAAACGCAATTCCGGAATTTTCCGGAGGCGGTCTATGGACCGAGAGTCACAGGAAACACACTGTTGTGTCAACAATTTCCATGAGCCGCTTAGACTGTGTTTTCGTACAAAAGCACCGTACGACCCGAACGAAGTTTGGGATTTTGCCTTTTCGAATGCAAGACTCCTTAAAGTGTTTTCCATACCCAGGATATGCCCGAAACCCGTTTTAAACCAAAAAATCTGCGCATCTCAACCCAGAAACCCTTCAAATGGATTTCGAGGCGAAAGTCTAGACTAGGGAACCCGAAACCACTTTTAGAGTAAAACGCTATCCCAGATTTTTCCAGAGGGAGTCTTCGGACCGAGAGTCGCTTGAAACACTGTTTAGAGTCAACAATTTCCTAGAGACGCTAAGATTGTGCTCTCTTACAAAAGTACCGTACGACCCGCTCGAAGTTGGGGGTTTTAGCCTTTACGAGCACAGAACTCCCTAAAGTGTTTTCCAAACACAAGATTCGCCCCAAACCCGTTTTAAACTGAAAAGTATCTCGAAGTATCCTAAAATTCGCAACTTAACCCAGAATCCCTTTATATGGATTACGAGGCGAAAGACTAGACTTGGACACCTGAAACTCCTTTCAGAGTAAGACACTATCCCGGGTTTATCGAGAGGGAATTTTAAGACCCAGATTCGCATGAAACACTGTGCATAGTTTCCTAGAGCCGCTTAGATTGTGTTTTCTACAAAAGAACCGTACGACCCGACCGAAGTTTGGGTACTTGCCTTTTCGAACGCCGAACTCCTTGAAGTCTTTTTACCCAAGATTCGCCCGAAACTCGTTTTCAACCGAAAAGTATCTCGAAATATCCTCGAAAGCGCATCTCATTCCAGAATCCCTTCAAATAGATTTCGAGTCGAAACACTAGACTAGGGCACCCGAAACCCCTTTTAGAGTAAAACTCCATTCCGGAATTTTCCAGAGAGAGTCTTTCGGACCGAGAGTCACATGAAACACAATGTAGACTTAACAATTTCCTAGAGCCGCTTAAATTGTGTTTTCGTACAAAAGTACCGTACGACCCGACCGAAGTTTTGGGCTTTTGCGTTTTCGAACACTGAACTCACTGAAGTGCTTTCCAAACCCAAGATTCTCCCGAAACCCGTCTCAAACCGAAAAGTATCTCGAAATATCCTCAAATGCGCATCTCAACCCAGAATCCCTTCATATAGTTTTCGAGGCGGAAGACTAGACTAGGACACTTGAAATCCCTTTTAGAATAAAACGCAATTCCGGAATTTTCCGGAGGCGGTCTATGGACCGAGAGTCACAGGAAACACACTGTTGTGTCAACAATTTCCATGAGCCGCTTAGACTGTGTTTTCGTACAAAAGCACCGTACGACCCGAACGAAGTTTGGGATTTTGCCTTTTCGAATGCAAGACTCCTTAAAGTGTTTTCCTTACCCAGGATATGCCCGAAACCCATTTTAAACCAAAAAAATCTGCGCATCTCAACCCAGAAACCCTTCAAATGGATTTCGAGGCGAAAGTCTAGACTAGGGAACCCGAAACCACTTTTAGAAGTAAAACGCTATCCCAGATTTTTCGAGCAGTCTTCGGACCGAGAGTCGCTTGAAACACACGTTTAGAGTCGCAATTTCCTAGAGATGCTAAGATTGTGCTCTCTTACAGAAGTACCGTACGACCCGCTCGAAGTTTGGGTTTTAGCCTTTTACGAGCACAGAACTCCCGTTTTCCAAACACAAGATTCGCCCCAAACACCGTTTTAGACTGAAAAAGTATCTCGAAGTATCCTAAAAATGCGCTTCTTTAACCTCAAATTCCTTATATGGATTACGAGGCGAAGACTAGACTGGACACCTGAAAGCTCCTTTAGAGTAAGACAGGATATCCCGGAATTTATCGAGAGGAATTTTTAAGAGTCAGAATTCGCATGAAACACTGGCATAGTTTCCTAGAGCCGCTTAGATTGTGTTTTCTACAAAAGAACCGTACGACCCAGACCGAAGTTGGGTACTTTGCCTTTTACGAGCCGAACTCCTTGAAGTCTTTTTAACCCAAGATTCGCCCGAAACCTCGTTTTCAACCGAAAAGTATCTCGAAATATCCTCGAAAGCGCTTCTTCTTTTCCAGAATTCCTTCAAATATGGATTTCGAGGCGAAGACTAGACTTGGACACCCGAAACTTTCACCCCTTTTAGAGTAAACTCCATCCCGGAATTTTTCAGAGAGGAGTCTTCGGACCGAGAGTCACATGAAACACAATGCAGAACTTAACAATTTCCTAGAGCCGCTTAAAGTTGTGTTTTAGTTACAAAAGTACCGTACGACCGCGACCGAAGTTTGGGTTTTGCGTTTTTCGAACACTGACTCACTGAAGTGCTTTCCAAACCCAAGATTTCTCCCGAAACCCGTTCTCAAACCGAAAAGTATCTCGAAATATCCTCAAATGCGCATTTCCAGTCCTCTAAATTTTCCAGAAAATAACTAGAGTACACTTGAAATCCCTTTTAGAATAAGAAGTCTGACTCCGGAATTCTCCAGAGAACGTTCTTCCCCCATGGACCGAGAGTCACATAAAACACAATCATGTGTAATAATTTCCCATGAGAATAAATTGCGATGCTGATACAAAGGCGTCGGCTTTCTAACTACTCAGAATTTAAGGCTTTGGCGGTCATGAACTGATGAAGAAGCTAAGTAAACTGAGAAACACGTTAAACTCGTCTGTATTCGTCAATATCCTCAAATGCGCATCTCCACTGAGTAATGCCTTGCATTAAGTGTTTCCTATTGGCGAGGACTCTGATTACGATCTTTATTTCCCCTTCATAGATAATTTTCTGGAATTTCGGAATTTCCGCACAAATCTCTGGATACGGGATCAGTAATCCGACGCATTTTTTCATTATCCGGAGCGCTTAGACTGTTTCGAGTACATATTCTCCGTACGATCGATGAAGTTTAGATTTTTGCCATTTTTCAAGATGCAAGCTCCTTAAAGCATTTTCCACACACATTGGATATGCCGAAAACGTTTTAGTTTTACAAAATCTGCGCTCTTGTTCCAGACCCTTTTTGATTTGATGGAGTCTAGACTGGGAACCCGAAAACCATTTAGAGTAGAATGCATGTAGATCATCATGTTATGAGTCGTGACCGGAGTCTCTATAAACCACTGTTTTTGTGCATTTCTGCTTAGCTGCATGATTGTACCTCCTTACAATAATGAGTTGACGCGCATTGAAGTTTAATGTTTTATGCCTTTATGATACACTCGAACTCCTAAATGCGCGGTCTTCCAAACTGTCTTTAATGATTTTATCGAACCAGATATCTCCACATTTTAGAAATCACTCCGAATTTTCCAAGTATCTCGAAGTCACATCAGAAAATGATTGACCGCTTCATTTCCCAGATCCCTTATATCGATTCACGAGGCGAAAGTACTTCTTTGACACCTGTTAATCTCGTTTTCGAGCATCTAGACAATATCCAACCCGGGTTTATCGCGCGTCTCACGGGAGTATTTTAAGACGTAGATTTCGCATGAAATAGATATGGCATAGTTTTTCAGATGCCGTCTAGACCCGACTTGTGTTTTCGGCGACTTTTGGGTACCGGAATTTTCCGTACGGTAGCCGGTCTATGGACCGTTTAGGGCATGGGTTCTGCGACCTTTTCAACACCGAACTAGGCTTGTTCCCGTCAGAATGTACCATTTCGATTCGCCCGAAGTTTCGTTTTCGCCTTTCAAATGTATCTTCGTTAATAGTTTTCTCGACATTTCTCTCATTTCCTATGATATCCCTTCAATAGAAATTCCCGTCGAAAGCACGGATAGGGCACACGAAGTTCCCTTTTAGAGTAAAACTCCATTCGTGCGGTTTCGAGAGATTTCGGCCGAAGACGTTGATGAGACACAAACGTAGAGTTAACGATTTCCTAGAGCTGCTTAGATTGTGTTTCTTACAAAGACCGTACGACTCGCTCGAAGTTTGGGTTTTTAGCTTTTCGGGCACCGACCTCATGGAAGTGTTTTGACCAAGATTCGCCCGAAACTCCGTTCTTAGACCCTGATAAAGTATCTCGGTATCTCGAATGCGTCTTGACCTGAATCCTCATACATGGATTTCGAGGCTTGAACTAGTACTAGGGCACTTGATGAAATCTTCTTTTCGAGTAAAACTGCCATTCCGGAATTATCCAGAGCTGATATTTCACCGAGAGGATAGAAACACATGAAACAGGCCAACAGTCTAGAGCCTCTTAAATTGTGTTTTCTACAAAAGACGTACGACGTGCCGACGAAGTCCTGGTACTTAGCAATTCGACGCCATGACTCACGGGGTGCTTTCGAACCCGATTCTCCCGAACTCGTTTTTGCACCGAAATCTGAATAACTCTCCGTTGACTCATTTTCCAGATCCCTTGGATGATTTCGAGCGAAGACTAGTAGGACCTCTGAAACCCCTTAGAGTCTTCTCATTTGGAATTTTCCAGGATGGAGTCTTCGGACCGAGTGTCAAGTTAGAAACCCACACTGCATGACAACAATTTCCATGAGCCGCTTGACGTGTGTTTTCGTACAAGCACCGTACGCTTGACGAGTTTTGATTCTTTGCGTTCTGGTGCTTGATCATGACTTTCAGTATTTACACCCAGGATATGCTCCGAAACCTTTGTTGGTGTTGAAACCAACAAGGTGACATTTTCGTGTCAATATCTCAAGCAAGCGCATTCAACCAGAATACCTTATATAATTTCGAGGCGAAGCAAGACTAGGGAACTCGAAATCCTTTTAGAGTAAAACGCCATTCCGGAATCTTCCAGAGGAGTCTTGGACCGAGATCCATGAACACAATGTAGAGTCAACAATTTCCTAGAGCCGCTTAAGATTGTGTTCTCCTACAGAAGTTCCGTACGACCCGACGAAGTTTGGGTTTTAGCCTTTTCGCACTGACTCCCTAAGAGTGTTTTCCAAACACAAGATTCTCCCGAACCCTGTTTAAACTGGATAAGTATCTCGAAATCTCCCTAAGCGCATCTCCACCAGAATCTCTTCTATAGTTTTCGAGGCGAGAAGACTAGACTAAGACACTTGAAATTCCCTTTAGCAATAAAACACTTCCGGAAATTTCCAGAGGCGGTCTATGGACCGAAGAAGTCAACAAAGAACATCCTGTTGTGTCACACCATATTTTTCGACCGATTAGACGATTCGACTAGACTGAGACACCGAACGAAGTCTTCGATTTCTCTTTCGAATCAAAGACACAGAACATATCTCGGAAGATCCTCTAATGCAAATCTCAATTCATCTCAAATAAATGCGCAAGTCGAAACACTAACTAGGACAGAACACCCTTTTAGAGTAGAACTCCATTCCGGAATTTTCCAGAGAGAGTCTTTGGACCGAGAGTC
Organism: Camphora micrantha; assembly: GCA_003546025.1. Lineage (NCBI taxonomy): Eukaryota > Viridiplantae > Streptophyta > Magnoliopsida > Laurales > Lauraceae > Camphora > Camphora micrantha. The sequence goes on from QPKB01000743.1 coordinate 15,342, forward strand.
CACAATGAAACACAATGTAAGAGATTTCCTAGACCGCTTAATTTGTGTTTCCGACCGAAGTTTGGGTTTTTGCGTTTCCGAACACTGAACTCAATGAAGTGCTTTCCAAACCAAGATTCTCCCGAAACCCGCCTCAAACCGAAAAAACTATTCTCGAAATATCCTCTTAACGCGGACCCAGAATCCCTTCATATAGTTTCTCGAAGGCGGGAAGAGACTAGACTAGGACACTTGTAAATCCCTTTTAGAATAGAACGCAATTTGTTGACAATTTTCCAGAGGCGGTCTCTATGGACCGAGAGTCACACTGGAACCACCACTATTTGTGTCAAATTTCCATGAGTCGCTTAGACCTGTGTTTTTCGTACAAAAGCACTGTACGACTCGAACGAAGTTTGGGATTTCTGCCTTTCGAATGCAAGACTCCTTAAAGTGTTTTCCATGACACAAGATATGCCCGAAACCCTTTTAAACCAAAAATCTGCGCATCTCAACCCAGAAACCCTTCAAATGGATTTCGAGGCGAAAAGTCTAGACTAGGGAACCGAACCACTTTTAGAGTAAAACGCTATCCCAGATTTTTTCCAGAGGGAGACTTCGGACCGAGAGTCGCCTTGAAACACTGTTTAGAGTTCAACAATTTCCTAGAGAGACGCTAAGATTGTGCTCTCTTAACAAAAGTTACCGTTACGACCCGCTCGAAGTTTGGGTTTTAGCCTTTACGAACACAGAACTCCCTAAAGTGTTTTTCCAAACCACAAGATTCGCCCCAAACCCGTCTTTTAAACTGAAAAGTATCTCGAAAGTATCCTAAAATGCGCTTCTTAACCCAGAATCCCTTTAATATCGATTACGAGGCGAAAGACTAGACTTGGACACTGAAAAACTCCTTTCAGAGTAAGACACCTATCCCGGGTTTATCGAGAGGGAATTTTGAGACCGAGATTCGCATGAAACACTGTGCATAGTTTCCTAGAGCCGCGCTTAGATTTGTGTTTTCTACAAAAGAACCGTACGACCCGACGAAGTTTGGGTCTTGCCTTTTCGAACACCGGACTCCTTGAAGTCTCTTTTACCCAAGATTCGCCCGAAAACTCGTCTTTTTCAACCGAAAAGTAATCTCGAAAATATCCTCAAAAGCGCATCTCATTCCAGAATCCCTTCAAATAGATTTCGAGTCGAAACACTAGACTAGGACACCCGGAACCCCTTTTAGAGTAAAACTCCATTCCGGAATTTTCCAGAGAGTCTTTGGACGCGAGAGTCACATGAAACACAATGTAGAGTTTAACAATTTCCTAGAGCCGCTTTTAATTGTGTTTTCGTACAAAAGTACCGTACGACCCGACGAAGTTTGGGCTTTTGCACGTTTTTCGAACACTGAACTCACTGAAGTGCTTTTCAAAACCAAGATTCTCCCGAAAACCCGTCTCAACCGAAAAGTATCTCGAAATATCCTCAAATGCGCATCTCGAACCCAGAATCCCTTCATAAAAGTTTTCGAGGCGAAAGACTAGACTAGGACACTTGAAATCCCTTTTAGAATAAACGCAATTCCGGAATTTTCCAGAGAGAGCTAGGACCGAGAGTCACGCATGAAACACACAAAAATGTGTCAACAATTTCCATGAGCCGCTTAGATTGTGTTTTCGTACAAAAGCACCGTACGACCTGACCGAACGAGTTTGGGATTTGCCTTTTCGAATGCAAGACTCCTTAAAGTGCTTTCCATACCCAAGATATGCCCGAAACCCGTTTTTAAACCAAAAAATCTGCGCCATCTCAACCCAGAAAACCGTTCAAATGGATTTCGAGGCGAAAGTCTAGACTAGGGAACCCGAAACCACTTTTAGAGTAAAAACAGATTTTTCCAGAGGAGTCTTCGGACCGAGAGTCGCTTGAAACACTGTTTAGAGTCAACAATTTCCTAGAGACGCTAAGATTGTGCTCTCTTACAAAAGTACCGTACGACCCGCTCGAAGTTTTGGGTTTTAGCCTTTACGAACACAGAACTCCCTAAAGTGTTTTCCAAACACAAGATTCGCCCCAAAGTCCCGTTTTAAAACTGAAAAGTATCTCGAAGTATCCTAAAATGCGCTTCTTAACCCAGAATCCCTTTATATGGATTACGAGGCGAAAGACTAGACTTGGACACCTGAAAACTCCTTTCAGAGTAAGACACTATCCCGGGTTTATCGAGAGGGAATTTTAAGACCGAGATTCGCATGAAACACAGTGCATAGTTTCCTAGAGCCGCTTAGATTGTGTTTCTACAAAAGAACCGTACGACCCGACCGAAGTTTGGGTTCTTGCCTTTTCGAACACCGAACTCCTTGAAGTCTTTTTACCCAAGATTCGCCCGAAACTCGTTTTCAACCCGAAAAGTATCTCGAAATATCCTCAAAAGCGCATCTCATTCCAGAATCCCTTCAAATAGATTTCGAGTCGAAACACTAGACTAGGGCACCACCGAAACCCCTTTTAGAGTAAAAACTCCATTCCGGAATTTTCCAGAGAGAGTCTTTGGACCGAGAGTCACATGAAACACAATGTAGAGTTAACAATTTCCTAGAGCCGCTTAAATTGTGTTTTTCGTACAAAAGTACCGTAACGACCCGACCGACCGAAGTTTGGGCTTTTGCGTTTTCGAACACTGAACTCACTGGAGTGTGCTTTCCAAACCCAAGATTCTCCCGAAACCCGTCTCAAACCGAAAAGTATCTCGAAATATCCTCAAATGCGCATCTCAACCCAGAATCCCTTCATATTAGTTCGAGGCGATGCAAGACTAGACTAGGACACTTGAAATCCCTTTTAGAGAGCCGCTTAGACTGTGTTTTCGAAACAAAAAGCACCGTACGACCCGAACGAAGTTTGGGATTTTGCCTTTTCGAATGCAAGACTCCTTAAAGTGTTTTCCATACCCAGGATATGCCCGAAACCATTTTAAAACCAAAAAATCTGCGCATCTCAACCCAGAAACCCTTCAAATGGATTTCGAGGCGAAAGTCTAGACTAGGGAACCCGAAACCACTTTTAGAGTAAAACGCTATCCCAGATTTTTCCAGAGGGAGTCTTCGGACCGAGAGTCGCTTGAAACGCTGTTTAGAGTCAACAATTTCCTAGAGACGCTAAGATTGTGCTCTCTAACAGAAGTACCGTACGACCCGCTCGAAGTTTGGGTTTTAGCCTTTACGAACACAGAACTCCCTAAAGTGTTTTCCAAACACAAGATTCGCCCCAAACCCGTTTTAAACTGAAAAGTATCTCGAAGTATCCTAAAATGCGCTTCTTAACCCAGAATCCCTTTATATCGATTACGAGGCGAAAGACTAGACTTTGACACCTGAAACTCCTTTCAGAGTAAGACACTATCCCGGGTTTATCGAGAGGGAATTTTAAGACCGAGATTCGCATGAAACACAGTGCATAGTTTCCTAGAGCCGCTTAGATTGTGTTCTCTACAAAAGAACCGTACGACCCGACCGAAGTTTGGGGTTCTTGCCTTTTCGAACACCGAACTCCTTGAAGTCTTTTTACCCAAGATTCGCCCGAAACTCGTTTTCAACCGAAAAGTATCTCGAAATATCCTCAAAAGCGCATCTCATTCCAGAATCCCTTCAAATAGATTTCGAGTCGAAACACTAGACTAGGGCACCGAAACCCCTTTTAGAGTAAAACTCCATTCCGGAATTTTCCAGAGAGAGTCTTTGGACCGAGAGTCACATGAAACACAATGTAGAGTTAACAATTCCTAGAGCCGCTTAAATTGTGTTTTCGTACAAAAGTACCGTACGACCCGACCGAAGTTTGGGCTTTTGCGTTTTCGAACACTGAACTCACTGGAGTGCTTTCAACCCAAGATTCTCCCGAAACCCGTCTCAAACCGAAAAGTATCTCGAAATATCCTCAAATGCGCATCTCAACCCAGAATCCCTTCATATAGTTTTCGAGGCGAAAGACTAGACTAGGACACTTGAAATCCCTTTTAGAATAAAACGCAATTCCGGAATTTTCCAGAGGCGGTCTATGGACCGAGAGTCACAGGAAACACACTGTTGTGTCAACAATTTCCATGAGCCGCTTAGACTGTGTTTTCGTACAAAAGCACCGTACGACCCGAACGAAGTTTGGGATTTTTGCCTTTTCGAATGCAAGACTCCTTAAAGTGTTTTCCATACCCAGGATATGCCCGAAACCCATTTTTAAAACCAAAAAATCTGCGCAATCTCAACCCAGAAAACCCTTCAAATGGATTTCGAGGCGAAAGTCTAGACTAGGGAACCCGAAACCACTTTTAGAGTAAAACGCTGTCCCAGATTTTTCCAGAGGGAGTCTTCGGACCGAGAGTCGCTTGAAACACTGTTTAGAGTCAACAATTTCCGAGAGATGCTAAGATTGTGCTCTCTTACAAAAGTACCGTACGACCCGCTCGAAGTTTGGGTTTTAGCCTTTACGAAGCACAGAACTCCCTAAAGTGTTTTTCCAAACACAAGATTCGCCCCAAACCCGTTTTTAAACTGAAAAGTATCTCGAAGTATCCTAAAATGCGCTTCTTAACCCAGAATCCCTTTATATGGATTACGAGGCGAAGGACTAGACTTGGACACCTGAAACTCCTTTCAGAGTAAGACACTATCCCGGGTTTATCGAGAGGAATTTTAAAAGACCGAGATTCGCATGAAACACTGTGCATAGTTTCCTAGAGCCGCTTAGATTGTGTTCTCTACAAAAGAACCGTACGACCGACCGAAGTTTGGGTTTCTTGCCTTTTCGAACACACGAACTCCTTGAAGTCTTTTACCCAAGATTCGCCCGAAACTCGTTTTCAACCGAAAAGTTATCTCGAAATATCCTCAAAAAGCGCATCTCATTCCAGAATCCCTTCAAATAGATTTCGAGTCGAAACACTAGACTAGGGCACCCGAAACCCTTTTTAGAGTAAAACTCCATTCCGGAATTTTTCCAGAGAGAGTCTTTGGACCGAGAGTCACAATGAAACACAATGTAGACGACAATTTCGAGAGCCGCTTAAATTGTGTTTTCGTACAAAAGTACCGTACGACCCGACCGAAGTTTGTTTGGGCTTTTGCGTTTTCGAACACTGAACTCACTGAAGTGCTTTTAAACCAAGATTCTCCCGAAACCCGTTCTCAAAACCGGAAAGTATCTCGAAATGATCCTCAAATGCGCATCACGACCCAGAATCCCTTTATATAGTTTTTCGAGACGGAGAGACTAGACAGACACTGAAATCCCTTTTTAGAATAAAACGATTTTTCAGAGGGAGTCTTCGGCCGAGAGTCGTTGACGTTGTTTAGAGTCAAGAACAAATTTCCTAGATGACGCTTAGATTGTGCTCTCTACAGAAGTACCGTACGACCCTGCTCGGTAGTTTAGGGTTTTAGCCTTTACTGAACACAGAACTCCCTTAAACGTGTTTTCCAACACAAGATTCGCTCCCAAAAGCCCGTTATTAAACTGAAAAGTAATCTCGAAGTACTAAAATGCGCTTCTTTCCTTAACCCAAGAATCCTTTATATCGATTACGAGAGTGAGCGGGTGGACACGCCATGAAACTTCCTTTCAGAGTAAGACACTATCTCG
>QPKB01000744.1:0-20932 GCA_003546025.1 Camphora micrantha
TCGAAATCGCCAACGGCCGACAAAGAAAGCACACTTTCTGCCCCGCCGATCGTGAAATCGACAGGACAGATGTTGCCGGCACGTTTGACATTAATCAATGTCTGAAATTGCATCGCCATCCGACATCAAACAACATGTGGATCCACGGCGGTCATCGCAAGAAGAATTCCAAAAGACGCGGCGCGGCCCGCGACTCTTCGAGCGACTTGGCGACCAATTAATGAGGTTAAATGACCCGTTTTATGACAAGTTAATGCGGTCATTAACTCATTATTTTGGACGGCCCAATCAAAAGCAAGCAAATGGGAGTTACAAGTCAAAGGATTTATGGCATTAAAGCCATGAAACTCCTCCCATGATGGGGATTAAAGGCAATTAAAAGCTCATTATTCTCCATCGGCCAATCAGATTCAAGGAAAAAGGAGTTACAAAACAAGTAATTTAAAAACTTGTAACTCCTCCCATTATGAGCATTAATGCATTCAATGCTCATAAACCCTCCTAAATGGCTACCAAAGGCCTATAAATAGGAGGGCATTCCAAAGGGAAAAAGAGATCCGGATCTAGCTCTCGCTCTCCCCCCGACGAAGACAAAAAAAATCCAGAGGCCCTGCAACTCTGCTGCAAAGACCACCAAAAGGTGATTGAAGCACCCTTGGGGGGCCACCCCCCCAAGGACCTCCCTTCTTCTACCAACATGGCTAAAACGTGGCTTTTCAGCCCGTTTACTTAGCTTTTTATCGGATATAAGACCTTCTCTTGGTCTTTGTCCTTTAAAAATCTGAGGTTAAAAAGCCAAGCCAAGAATCCAAGCATCGTGTTCTCATCTGCATGGACGATGGAGGAGCCCATACATGACTCGCGACCGTCGATCTGAACGTGTCCCCACAATCGAATGAGAAGTCAGATTCCTTTTCTTGATTTCTATTGTACTTTATTTTTCTTTTAGAGACAAAAATCACAATTCTTGTCTTTCATAATGGATAAGACTTGTAAATCGCGGGAGAGAGGAAGGAATCGGGTCCATCAAGCTGGCACACCCGGTGGGACACGTTCATTTGAGAACATGAAACTTAGATTCTTTGGCACCTTTCTAGTTGGTGGCCAATGTTGAATCTTGCAAAAAAAAAACATGAGATGGGATTTTTTTGTTTTGGAAAATTTCTTTCTTTAAGTCTATTTCCAATCTTCTCCTTCTCGAAAAAAAAAAAAAATCTTCTTCTCTCTTGTTCTTTGAATTCAGATCTGAGAAATCTCGATCTCCTCCCTTTTGACTCAGTGCCCGCAGAAATGTTTGAGCACGTTTTCAGATTGGGAAAGGGACCGTTTGCTCTCTTTGACGAGTTCAAAAAAAAAAAAATCTGATTTCAAACTTGTCAGATTTTCAAAAAAAAAATCTCCTTTCTTTTGGATCCAAATTTGAGAAATTTTGGTTTTCTTTTCCTTTCTGACTTAGGGCTCGCAGAAATTGTTTGAGCCCCTGTTCAGACTGGGAACGGACCATTCGCTCTCGCTGATGAATCCATAAAAAAAAATCTGATTCAAACTTGTCAGATTTTGAGAAAAAAAAAAATTTCTCTTTCTTTTGGATCCAAATTTGAGAAATTTTGGTTTTCTTTTCCTTTCTGACTTAGGGCTCGCAGAAATTGTTTGAGCCCCTGTTCAGACTGGGAACGGACCATTCGCTCTCTCTGATGAGTCCATAAAAAAAAATCTGAAAGGAACGGATGCATTTGAGAACACGAAAGTTTTACCGATTGCGTTCTTTAATCGAGTTGATCTAAGAAAAGCCTTGTCCAGAGTTTGGAGACAGCTAGGCTGTTCTAGGTAAGGTCCTCCAAAACGGTTCATTAAGTAATCCTACCCTTACCTGGGGCTGTCTATCAACATTGGTTTCATAAGAACGAATCGTGAGAACTCGATGTATTCTCAAACCCTAAAAAAAAAATTTTCGTCGATTTTTGGTTCAAATTTGAGAAATCTTGATCTCTTCCTTTTCAGACTCTGTGCTCGCAGAAATGTTGAGCACGTGTTTGATTGGAACATCATTTGCTCTTGATGAATCCGATACTGACTTTCAAAAAAAAATCTTCAAAAAAAAAAAAAAACTTCTGTCACGTTGGGTTCAAAGTCGAGAAATCTTGACCTCTTACCTCGGATTACTGTGCTCGCAGAAATGTTGAGCACGTGTTTGGGTTGGAACGTCATTTGCTCTCTTTGATGAATCTGATCCTGACTTTTCAAAAAAAAAAAAAAAAAAAAAAAAAAACTTCCGTCATTGTTGGGTCCAGATTCGAGAAATTCTGGTTATTTCCTTCAAAAAACTTCTGCCACGTCTGGGTCGGACTCTGTGCTCGCAGAAATGTTGAGCACGTTTTCGGATCGGAGTGCCCATTTGCTCTCTTTTATGAACCCAACCTTGACCTTTCAAAAAATCCCATCTCGTGTCCATTTCAAGGATGCGATTTACAACATCTGTGCCTAGCGGTGCTAGTACGCCCCTCTTGGGTCTACTGTATTCGCGACCGACACATTTGTACTCCCAACCTTATATCATTTTTACCTCGAGTGAGCCTCGCTCCTCGGTAATCTGAATTAAGGTTCACAATTGCTTCTAGCAGTCACTGGAACGCTCACTCTGAGCCTTTCATACTTGCGTTTAGAACAATTGTATACTCTATGGCTTTTTGCCTTCTTCATCTTGCTTGGGCCGGGCCTTGTCCCCTCGAGCAAATTGAAAAGAAAAAACCATAGTTTATTTCCATTTATGATCACCACATTCTTGTGATTACTAATGGATCCGGTCTTGTTTCAGAAAGGTTTTTTCAAAAACTAACATGGCAGCTTCGCTGACAATCACCTCGTCGACGAGAACAAGTACCAGCTGATGCTTCAAGAGAAGCAAAACAAACGCGCTCCTAAGCGCCTCGCCAGCGGCCGAAGTGTCACTTCCTTCGGTAACACACAAGACACCGGGTCGACCTCCTCTCCCCGGTCCATCGTCTTCGGGTCGCTGGGACCTTTCCCACTTCCCGCAGAAGAAACAACTCCTGCCAAGAAGCAGAGAACCGCCCCTGGGCGCGTCACTACCGTGACACCAAGGGCAACCGCAAGAAGACTGAAGCCCGCGACAACCCCGCGAAACCTCAGCCTGCAAGAAACCAGGTCTACCTCAAGACTTGGTCTCCAAGACCTTCTCCAAAACAAAGAAGGTCCCAAAGATCTGCAAGGCCAGCATACCTGGCCCCGCTCAAGGAGAACCGGTTCTACCCTCTCTCGTACACGAAAGAGGAGAAACCAGCCCTCCACCAAACAAAATCCACCCAGCACGAGCCGGCTTATTCCTATAAGCCCAGGATCAAGTCGTGCATCATCAGGCCTCAGCGAGAACCTGTCAAGGCCTGTATTCCTGCAACTCGGCCCTTCATCTCAACAGGGGCCGAGCTCGCCAAATTTAAAGCTTCGCTGCGACAGGCTAAGGACCGCATCCAGATCCTGTCCTTGCCAAATTACAAAAGAAGACAAGCTCGGCTGCTGCGCGCGAGGGACCACCTCCTTCGTGGCTAGAGCACAGCCCGAGCTAACTGAAGCTCAAATCGCTCGTCGTATGCGTCGCCGCGCGGCGTATCGGCAAAAGAGACTAGAGAAGCAAAGAGCCCAGCACTCCACGCTCCAGGTCTCTCAAAAATGGGTCGAAAAAGAAGCACCCAACCAAGTTGCTACTGTCCATATGGTTGGCAAAACCAGAAGGCGCCAGAAGTCAGCAACAAAAATCCATGTCAAGCGACCGGTGACTCGCAGCGTCTCCCGGGCGCGAAGACATAGAGAAGATTCTCCCACTCCTTCAAGTCAAGGACACCGGAGCAATCACTCTTCGAGCTCTTCATCCAAAAGAATGAGCTCCAGCTCAGTCACCAAGACGATATCCTCATTCGACTCTCGAAAGATGAACGTCTTAGTCACAAATGCTGAGCAGCCTCCGCCGCAAGATGACGTAGCCGCACGCATCCAGCAGCTGGAGCAGGGACAGCAGAGGATAGAAGCTCTCATGGAGAACTTACTTCTTACCCTCCAACGTCCACCGAATAATGAAGCTCCTCCAAGTCACCACGAAGAGGAGGTAAATGAGTCACGCGCCCTTACCAAAAGGACGTTGACGATATCCTCGCCAAAGCAAAGGAAGAGGATTCACTAAAGGAACACGGAATCAAGCCACCATATCCCTTATGGATGGACTCGGTACCGTTTCCTACCAAATTCAAACAGCCCACTCTCCAAACATATACGGGGAAGGGCTCGGCCAGACAACATGTCATCCATTTCAAGATCCTGATGGGAGCCATCGCGGATCAAGACGCCCTCAAGATCCGTCTCTTCGCAAGTAAATGTACGGCCTTTGATTGGTACTCCACTCTTCAGGAGGACTCTATCCAAAACTGGGCCATGATGGAGACACGCTTCCTAACTCACTTCAAAGGTGAGGATCATCCTGTGACTATGGCTCAACTCTGCAGCCTAAAACAGGGAGAGAATGAGTCGACATACGACTACATTCACAAGTGGAAGGCAATGGCGTACAAATGTTCAGACGTACTGCCACAAGCGTCGCTGGTCGACATCTGCCGTAACAACATGAGAGCAAAGATACGCTCCATGATTATCGGCAACAAATCAAAGAATCTGGGAGAACTCCTAGAAGCATCAATGGAGGCTGAGACGGTGATCAAAGACCTCAGCAGTCAGAAATCATCAAAGAAGAGCCGACCGCCATTGCAACCTCGAAGCAAAAGAAAAAGGAGGTTCTCAATGTGCAAACCAAGTCAGCTCCGCAGCCACCAAAGAAAGCTGAAACAAAGGTGCAGGTAAGAGACCTGAACTCTCTGATGCCTTCAAAGAACGAGTAGAAAAGAAATACCCGTTCGATGAAGATGTCGAAGAAATCTTCGAGGCTCTCTTGGCAAACGGGAAGCTCACCCTGCCTGAACCCAAAAGACCAGGAGATGTTGGCAAAACCAACGATCCCCGGTACTGTCCATACCACCAGATGATCTCGCATCCTCTCAACCAATGCTTCGTTGTGAGAGAAAAGATCAACGAGATGTGGAAAAACGGAGTCATCACCTTTGACAAAAACTATGGGTCTGCCTCCGTCAACATGGTGTCATATGGACAAACACAAAAGTCACCAAAGGAGGTCACTACTTCCTTCAAGGTGATAAAAATGGCTCAAACATCCCAAGAGCTAGTCCCGTGCCCAACACCAGATGGACAGCCCATATGGGTACATCCCGATCTCCTGGAAGATGAAAACTGGAGATCGTCAAAACAAAGCCGACCGCTCGACAGCGAAGGCAAGCCAGGGAGACAACTCCGCAAGCTTAAACAGCAGGAGAAAGCTCAACCAAAACAAGAAGTTCCTGAAAAGACAGAAACTTCCCCTACCCCTTCACTGGGGGCAGCAGAAAAGTCTCCTTCCGAGACTTCGAGGCCGGCAAGGAAATTCACCCTTCGTGATTTCATGCCATCACTACTAAAGACTGAAGACATGCAGGGGGCATCATACTCTTGCAATTCAGTAGTTGGATTCCCCATGGATGGGTACGAGTCCAGTGACACCGCCAGTGACACCGATGAATGGAGGAATCCCTCGAAACAGGAGAATACCTCTCCGACGAGGAATGGATCCCTGAATCCCATCTCATGCCGGTGATCTGGTATAACCCTTTACAACCACAGGGATCTTGGTCTGATGATGAAGGAGACCAAGAGGTTGTTCAGGAAAATGCTGTTGACACAGCACCTGCCAATGCTCCGGTAGAACCCGATCAGGAGGAACTACAAGGAGTAGATGAAGAAGAAGATCTGGCCCCTATGCCTGATCTCGAAGAATATGCAAGGATCTTGCAGCATCTTGCCATAGAGCAAGGACAAGATCACATCAATCAGCTTCATCGCAATCCAGAACCGGTGGTCCCGGAAAATCTACAGGAGTCCCCTCCAGTAACTCCTGAAAATGAAGAAAACTGCTGGGTGGATGATCCCCTTACATCAGAGGATGAATCTGACTCCCAACAATCCGTTCCGGAGACGTTTCCTATTGCTTGCAATGCGATAGTTCGAAACGACAGCGCCTCTGGAGCTTCATCTGCCGAGGCCACAAACTCCCATACTACATCAGGTAGTATATCCTCTGATATTACTACCTCGGAGATGGCATCTTCTCAACCTTCGTCTTCTGAGACTGTCACATCAGAGTACAGACCTCTTCTGGCTGACTACCTTGAAGACGTCTCTACCGATGAAGTCTACCCAGTCAACTGGTCCCAGATGCCCAACCTCATGGGTGATGTCTGGACCAATGAATTGTAAACAAAGAAGACAAATTGCTGGACGCTGTTCAGGACTTGTTTCCGGAAAATGCTCCATGCAATGCAATCACTGAGGATGGTAAGGTTGACACGGAAGCATCTTCAGCAAATGAAAAGGATCAGCCCCTCAATCCCGAGGGTGGACTTCCGAATGAAGAACCGTCTCCAGAAGCTCTCGAAGTTGGTAAAGGTACCCGCTCTGGTCGGGATTACCACAAAAACTACAATCTAACTTCTTCTTCTTATGTAAATCCTTCGGGACAGAATGTAAGCGCCCCAAGTGGCAACATTAATGAAAATGCAGGCCCTAAGGAGGCTTTCAAGTATGACTTGATTGAGCACTTTAGACACATACCTGCACGCCTGCACATCCTAGACTTATTACGAATGTCTCCCCAAACTCGTGATAGTCTCATTTCAGAACTGCAAAGACTGAATGTGGATGTCGACAAGCATGCCCCACAAGTCCTACAAATTGAAATGGACTATAGGGTTAAAAAATCAAATACCTCCTCAAAAGGAGAAAAGAAGAAGACTGAGGGATCTTGCAATGATTGCCTCTCAGTTCAAAAAGCAGCAAGTGCAACTATCGCCTTCACTAAGGAAGACCTCCTACTAGGCGAAACAAAGCACAACCGGCCCTTATACTTTACAGGGTACATCAAAGAGATGCCGATACACAGAGTACAGATCGATCCGGGTTCTGCCCTCAACCTCATCTCTACTTCGGCACTCGAAGAGCTGGGCATCCCGCCTAGCAAGCTGAGTCATACATCCGTGTCTATCTTTGGATACGATGGAAGCGCTCAGAGGCCTATCGGCAAGATTAGGTTCAAGTTGCAAATCGGTGATCTTATCTCTGAAGTCACTGTATATGCAATAAAGACCCCCTCATGCTACAACATCCTTCTCGGACGCCCCTGGATACACGAGAGTGGTGTTGTTCCTTCAACTCTTCATCAGTGCATCAAGTTTGTTGGCGACGACGGCTTGGTACATCGCGTATTTGCGGACAAAAAGCCTTTCAAAGGCAAAGAAGTCCATTTCGCAGACTCGCAGATGTACAAAGATGAAAACGAAGAAAAGGAGAAAGAAATAGCATCCTTTGCCGAAAGTCTCCAGAAAGATAAAGGCAAGGCTCCTCAGCAATCACCGGAAGAAAATCAACCATCCGGCAAAACCGAGGAGATCAACCAATCTCCTTTTGTTGTCTCCCTCAAGTCTTCAAAGCCGCTAGTGATAACTACCAAGGCAAAGAAGACCAAAACAAAAGCCTGGGGCAAGTTCGTCATCTCCTTTGTGTCTATTATGCAAGACACAGATTCGGATTCAGAGACAGAAGACGACACGTCGTCAAGCCAAGCTGATACTCAGCAAGCTCAACCTGCTCTCACTCCATTGGGAGACACCTGCTGGCATAGGCGATCCAGCATCAGCTTCCTTCGTTGTTCCGACAACCTCACCAAAAGAAAAGCCGATCTTTTTCCACAGGTCGGCGGCTTCTTCATCAAACTCTTCGCTTGAGCCTTTCCAAAACGAAGGTATGCCACAACTATCCTTGTATAGTCCAATGGCGCAAGCTATCATGAAGAAAATGGGCTATGACGCTCAAAATCCAATCGGCTTGGGAGGTGGCCACGGTATTCTCGTACCATTGGAGCCCACCCTGACAAAAGGCCAGTAGGAGGATTGGAAACTCTATCGTCATATAGAAAAGTCTTCATACGGACTGGGCTACGACCCTGATGCTCCCATGAGACAGTTGACCCAAAGGCTACAAAGTCGTCTGGCCGACGAAGCCTCAACATCTCGTGTCTGTGAAGATATTGATCTCCCTGGATATCTCTTTGAAAAGTTACCCGTCAAGGATCCAGGAAGCTCCTCCAATTGGTATGATTTCTCTGATGATGAAAGAAAATTGTCCGATGATACAGATGCACAGTCTTCTGGTCTAGAAGAGCCATCATCTCCAAAAGAAATGCCATCTTCCCAAAAACCCCTGAGACAGTTAAAAGGGCTTCAAGGAAGATTGGCATACATTCGACGGTTCATCTCCAACCTGTCAGGGAAATGCCGTCCATTCTCCCGCCTAATGAAAAAGGGCGTGGACTTTGTCTGGAATGCTGAATGCGAAACTGCGTTCCAAGACATCAAGTCATACCTGACCAAACCTCCAGTACTGGCTGCCCCACAACTGAAAAACCCATTTATCTTGTACACAAGAGCCCTCGACCACTCTTTGGGAGCTCTACTTGCACAAGGAAATCATGAGGGAAAAGAAGCTACTCTATACTATCTCAGCCGCATGCTGGTAGGTGCAGAGCATCGCTACTCTCCAGTCGAAAAAGAATGTCTTGCAATAATGTTTGCTGTACAAAAGCTACGTCACTATCTGCTGTCCAACACAGTATACCTGATCTCGAGGATCAATCTCCTGAAGGTCCTTGTCACAAAAGCAGGTTCCCTCAATGCCCGACTGGCAAAATGGTCTATCCTCCTGTCACAATTTGATATTAGGTATGTACCACACAAAAGGCAATCAAAGGTCAAGCTCTGGCAGACTTTCTTGCAGAGCATCCGTTGCCTGAAGACTCTCCACTCAGGGATGATCTCCCAGACGAGTCAGTCTACAACGTGGAGGCTTCCTTATCAAATGCTTCCTAGGATATGTACTTCGACGGTGCAACCAGGACAAGTGAAAAAGGAAATCAAATTTCAGGGATTGGCATCCTCTTTGTTAGTCCCGACAAATACATGATTCCACACGCCTTCTCGCTACTGGAACCATGTTCAAACAATGCAGCTGAGTACCAAGCCCTGATTGTAGGATTGGAACTCGCCATCGAATCCGGCATCACAGTGCTAGAAGCCTTCGGGGATTCTCAACTGATCGTCAACCAGATGAATCAGAAATTTGAAATCAGGAAGCCTGATCTGTTGCCTTACTACAACAAGGCGCAATCACTTCAGCAAAAATTTGACATCTGTCATATCACCCACATTCGTAGAGGCGAAAACATCCGTGCAGATGCCCTGGCTGGACTCGCCGCCTCTATGGCGGTCCAAGAAGGAGAACACATGCAAGTTATAGTGTGTGAGAGAAGGATTCTCCCTCCCCTCAATACACACCAAGCAGTTGCTGAGTGCCACCAACTGGTTGGAAGTCAGATCTCCATCCTCAGACCTCCGATCGGCGACTGGAGGGATCCGTTTATTGATTATATTATGTTCGGAATCCTGCCTGAAGATCCAAAAGAACGGGTAAGTGTTCAAAGACGAACCCCAAACTTTCATCTGGACATTCCTTCAAAGATGCTCTACAGAAAATCCTACAATGGAGTACTTCTACGCTGCTTATCACAACAAGAAGCTAAAGAAACTCTCAAAGAGGTGCATGCTGGTCTTTGTGGAGCTCATCAGGCTGGTCCAAAGCTCTACGATCAGATAAAAAGGTTAGGTTATTATTGGCCTACCATGGTAGCTGACGCAATGCAATTTGCTAAACGCTGTCGACAATGCCAAGTTCATGGAGACTATGTCCACATGCCTCCAGAATGGCTACATCCTACAGCAATTTCATGGCCTTTCGAAGCTTGGGGTATGGACATCGTAGGTCCTGTCTCCCCTCCGTCAAGCAAAGGTCATCGCTTCATCTTCGCCGCTATCTCCAAGTGGTCAGAAGCTTTTGCGCTCAATGAAATGAAGACCTCATCAGTCCTTCAGTTCTTGCGCACCAACATCATTTGTCGCTTCGGCATACCTAAAAGATTCGTCCATGATAACGGACCACAATTCCGTGATCATAGATTCTACAGGTTCTGCGACAAATACACAAAATCCAAAGTTGTCCTTCAACTCCGTACAATCCGGCGGCGAATGGACTGGCAGAGGCCTTCAACAAGACACTCTGCAAAATTCTCAAGAAAATGGTCTCTAGCTATAAAAGGGACTGGGGCGACAAACTATCCGAAGCTTTGTGGGCCTACCGAACCACCGTTCGAGGACCGACCCATAGCACGCCATTCTCCTTGGTCTATGGATGCGAAGCTGTTGTCCCTTTAGAGGTACAAATTCCTTCCTTAAGGGTATCTCTACAAAATGACATGACGCAAGAAAGCAATGTCAAATTAAGACTCCAAGAGCTGGACAATCTCGATGAGAGACGGCTCGAGGCACTCCAAAGCATTGAGCTCTACCAAGCACGCATGGTTGGATCTTTCGACAAAAAGGTCAGGCAACGCGCCCATAAAATGGGTGACTTGGTTCTTGCGGTAAAAAGGCCGATGGTTTTCGCTCACAAATCCAAAGGCAAATTTGAACCAAAATGGGAGGGACCCTTCGTCATCGACCAAGTCTTCTCCAATGGCGCATATGCACTTCTAAACATAGAAGGTGATAGATGTATGCTGCCCATCAACGGCAAGTTCTTGAAGCGGTACTACCCTTGAAGACTTCCTCCACTGGGTCAGAGCGACGCCTGCAAGGCCAAAGCCTATTTCCAGGTACTTGCTCGTCAAACCCACTCCTTTTGGAACTTTCAAAACAATGCTTACTTTCATCGTTTCATTGTTCAAAAAAATCAAAATCCAAAAATCTAAGTTTAGGAGCCTCTTCCCAAACTTAACCAAAATTTTCGATCCTTGAACCCAAAATTCTTGGTTTGAAACAAAAATCAGGACTTGGGAATTTCCACCCTAGTCCGCCTTACCTTTTACCGCCAAAAATGGTTTTAGGTCAAAATTTATGACCCTCGTGTCTAAAAACAAAAATCGGGAAAGCGGTGTCAAGTCGATACTCGCAAAAACCCATTGGAAGGATGCGAACCCCATTCGATACTTCCAAAACCTCAAAACCGCAAGGAAGCAACACCTCGTTGATACTTGCAAAATTTCAAAAATCGTGGAGACGCAACATTCCAGTTGATATCCACAACCCAAATTTCAAAAGAAAAACAAAGGTTCGAAAAAACCTCAAATTTCAAAAATCGTGGGGAGGCGACATTCCATCGATACACGCAAAAAAAAAATTTTTGAAGAAAAAGCAGGGAAGCGACGCTTAGTCGATACTTGCACCCAACTTCGCGAGGAAGCGACATTCCATCGATACTCGCAACCGAATGAGCAAGGAGGCGACATTCCATCGATACTTGCAATACCATTCAGCAGGGAGGCGACTCTTAGTCGATACTTGCATTTTTGAAAACCAAAAACCTGGCTTTCACGCCAAAAAACAAAAAATCGGCTCTCATGCCAAAAATCGGCTTCCATGCCACATCGGCTTTCACGCCACCAAAATCGGCTTCCACGCCAAAAATCGGCTTTCATGCCAAAAATCAAAACAAAATCTGGCTCTCATGCCAACAAAACAAAACTTGGTTTTCAAAAAATCCGGCTTTTACGCCAAAAAACAAAAAATCGGCTCTCATGCCAAAAATCCGGCTTTTACGCCAAAAACAAAAAATCGGCTCTCATGCCAAAATCCGGCTTTTACGTCAAAAACAAAAAATCGGCTCTCATGCCAAAAATCGGCTTCCATGCCACATCGGCTTTCACGCCACCAAAATCGGCTTTCATGCCACTTCAAAATTTTCGGCTTTCAAGCCATAAAAAACCAGGCTTTGTGCCATAAAATCTGGCTTTCATGCAAAAACAACACTTTTGACAAAAGATTTTCACAAAATGATAACCTTTTGATCAAGATTTTCAAACAAACATTCCCATTCAACTTTTGCTTATTTTCAACAAAAAGAATTTAAGTAGAACAAGGGGATACAAAATAATAGAGTGCCAAAATGTTTATACATGGAGGTACCAAAAAAAAAAATGAAAGAAGAAAGTTTGTCAAAAGCTCAGTCCATCATAGTCTTCAACCAAAGACTAAGGTCCTCGAGCAGACTCTTGGCCTCAGCCTCCAAAGCTTCCAGGCCACGCTTCTTCAAGATGCTGCCATAAAATGCGGCAGAAAACCGCGATCCATCTTCAGCACGAGGGAATTCCTCCCAAAGAAGTTGCCATCGCTCATGCTCCTGAGTCTTTCTTCGGAGATTCCCGTTAACCTCTTCCCACGCCTATTGAACGGCCGCATTGGAAGATCTGGCAGATCGGCGAGGTGCATCAGTAACAAGGCCCTTACCCTTGTTCGTTCTGGAGAAACCACCTGCAAGAGTCAGAAAGGAGGAAATCAAACACCAAATGACAGAATTTTGCTATAAAAAAAATCCTAGCAAAATTTTGGCATGGTTCCGGGGCAATTTCGAAGAAAAGGGAGGCACCCCGAAAAGAAAGGAAGCTTGAAGATGAGCTCAACATTGCTGCGAGCTCATAATCAGTGAAGGGTTCTCGAAGAAGACTTGAATTCAAACATTGCTGCGAGATCAAGCCTTTCTTTTCAAATTTCCGCAAGATCAGAAAAGAGCTCAACATTGCTGGGAGCTCAAAATCCCAAAACTTGCAAAGCTCCTCGAAATTCTGCGAGACTGGAGAAGTGGGCTCAACATTGCTGCAAGCTCCAAAAATCCCAAGACTTGCAAGAAAATTCGAGGTATGCATCATCATGCTCCCAATTCCATTTTACCAAAAATCATGCATAAAACCACCATGCATTAGATGCTAGGAAAACTTTGACGAAAGTTTGACCAATTCCAACCCAACTTGGTCAAAACCAATCAAACTTTGTCTAAGTCAAAATCCATGTTGACTTGACCTAGAAATTCTAGCCTTTTATCTTGATGCATTTCAAACAAAAAAAAAAAAAAGAGAAGAAAGAATGCATGATCATCTTGAATTGCATAAACCTCATATCATGGTGAGCAAAAAAAAAAACCTCTTAAAAAAAAAGGGAGAGAAAAAGGGGCTGGCCCATGGGACGTGGCCCACAGGCCACGTGGCTGTACGGCCAGGTCCGTACGGACCTGTCCGTACAGCACCAAAAAAAAAAGAGGCAAAAAAAAAAAAAAAAAAAAAGGGGAAGAAATAATAAAAAAAAAAGAAAAAAAAAAAAGCAGAACGTGCACAAAAAAAAAAACAAAGAAAGAAAGCACGTGAAAAAAAAAACAGAAAAAAAAGAGGAAAAGAAAACACGTGAAAAAAAAAAGAAAAAAAAAAGAAAAGAAAAGAAAAGAAGAAGAAAAAAAAAAGAAAAGGAAACTTTCCTACATCTACATGGGGTTTTTCTTGGAAAAAGAAGACCTACTTGAAGCCATGGAGAAGAAGGAGAAAAAACTTGAAGATCCTTGAGAAACTCTTTATCTTGGAGCACTCTTGAAGATTTTTGCAAAGAGAAATCAACAAGAGGAAGAAAACCCATCTCCATTGCTTTTATTGAAAAGGCAAACCAAAAGAGGAAAGGAGGAGAAAAGCAAGGAGGTAAGTGCTAAAAATTAGCAAACTTCCTAAAAGAAAGGGAGATTTGAGATATTCTCTCCTAAAGAGGAGATTCTTGAGAAATTCTCTCCAAAAAGAAAGGGGATTTGAGAAACTTTCTCCCAAAGAGAGATACTTTGAGAAAATCTCTCCCAAAATCAAGGAAACTTGAGAGATTCTCTCCAAGTAAGGATAGTTTTAGATATTCTCTACACAAAAGGGATATTTTTAGATATTCTTTACAAAATGACACCACATGAGATCTAAGCCATTCTTAAAAGCTTAAGGTCCCATGGGTTAGCCCATATAAGCCAGGTTTGACCACCTAGGCACTAAAAGTGGCTTTTAGTCAAAATTTCTCTTACCAAGAGCATACAAAAATGGTTCCATGCCTCTCTTGAGTTGATTGGACCATACAAAAAATTCCGAGCTTCATAAGCTTCCAAAAGAAACCCAACCATCCAACCCCACGCACCAAATCAAGCCACAATCTTGAAATTGACATTCCACAAAAAAAAAAAACAAACCACTCTAATGGACCCAAAATTGTCCCAAAGAGTGACCAAAAAACCAAACCATGGTCCCCTAACTTGCCACATACAGCTTGTTAGGTCACAAGACCGAAAACCAAAAAACCAAAATCCTGACCCCTAACTCGCCACATACAGCCTGTTAGGTCACAAGGTCAAAAAACCAAAAACCTTCTTAACCGCCTAAAGTGCCACATAAAGCCTTTAGGTTCACAAGGTTAAAAGGGAAAACCCAAAACTAAAAACCCATATCCAAATGTCATTTCAAAATCCTTACCTTGAGACGGTACATGACCCCTCTCATTACCGCGAAATCCATTGGAAGCTCAAAAAGCAACTCCATCAAAAGAAAAACGCTCAAGACTCTTGGTCAAGCAAGAAGATCTCCTTCAAATTCTCTTCGAGGCACACCGACTGCCAGAGCTGCCCACCTCATCGCTGTACCTCGAGGGGGCATTTGTTGACACCAAAAAATGTCACTATATCCCTTCAACACCAAAAGCTACATGGAGCCACATCCTGCCATAAATAGGAAGGCGCCACTTCAAGCACCAGATCTTGTCAGAATCAAACAAAAACTGCAAGATCCTTCAAAGCAACCAAAAGAGAGGTACACATGAAGTTTCGGGCCATTTCAACATCATTTGGCTTAACTTCACTCCTCTGACAGCCAGACAGGGGCTCCTGGCAGCGACAGTGTCGAAGACTTCAAAACTTCGATCAGAACCTACGGATGGTCTCAGAATACCTCCAAAAGGCCCCATGCCAAATTTCAAGTCAAACGGACGACGTTTGACCCTTCATCAACTCTCGGGAAGCAAAAACAGGCCTACCGGCAGCGGAGCACCCCGGAATCATGGCATCCAAATTGGAGCTAATGGATCATCTCAAAATGACTCCAATAGGTCCCCTGTCAAGTTTTAGGTCAAACGGACATCGTTTGGCCTAGTTTCAAAGCTCGGCATTTTCCTCGAGGTGAAATCAAGGCGAGCATTTGCGGGACCCCAAAAGGCTTCAAAACTCAAACCAAAGCCCATGGTTGGTCTTACTTACCACTCAGGAGGCTCCCTGTCAAATTTCAGGTCAATCGGACATCGGTTGACCACAAGTCAAAGCTCGGCATTTCTCTCATGGCGAAATTAAGGCAAGCATTTGCGGGACCCCGAACGGCTTCAAAACTCAAACCAAAGCCTATGGTTGGTCCTATCTACTGCTCAAGAAGCTCCACGTCGAATTTCAGGTCATTCCGACATCGTTTGGCCTAGTTTCAATGCTTGACAAAAAATCGGCAAAACCGCACAACAAAGTCTTCGGCTTTCCAGAAAAATAGGAAACTTTGTGCTCTGATTTGCGTGGCTTCTCGTCGGGTTTTCTTCAAGAGAATCAGGCCAATAAATGAGGGGAAATGCCAGGAAAAAATCAGAAGAAAAAAGAATGAAAAAAGATCGAAAAACGGTGAAGAAAAGGCGACCGAACGGCGACCATTCAATGGGCCAAAGCCCATGGTCGCCGGCGACCATGGGTGCATGGTCGCCGGCGACCATGGAATTTCCGGCGACCCAAAAGTCGCCGGAAACCCCTTTTTTCGGGTACTTTTCGCGTTTCGAGTTGATTGGCCCCTGTGATTTTTCCAAAATCTGATTTTTCGTGCATGAAATCTGTCGATCTTCGTCAACATCACGGATTCGCCGCTGAAATCATTGGATGATCATTAGATGCCTCGAAATCGCCAACCGGCCGACAAAGAAAGCACACTTTCTGCCCGCCCGATCGTGAAATCGACAGGACAGATGTTGCCGGCACGTTGACATTAATCAATGTCTGAAATTGCATCGCCATCCGACATCAAACAGCATGTGGATCCACCGGCGATCATCGCAAGAAGAATTCCAAAAGACGCGGCGCGGCCCGCGACTCTTCAAGCGACTTGGCGACCAATTAATGAGGTTAAATGACCCGTTTTATGACAAGTTAATGCGGTCATTAACTCATTATTTTGGACGGCCCAATCAAAAGCAAGCAAATGGGAATTACAAGTCAGAGGATTTATGGCATTAAAGCCATGAAACTCCTCCCATGATGGGGATTGAAGGCAATTAAAGGCTCATTATTCTCCATCGGCCAATCAAATTCAAGGAAAAAGGAGTTACAAAACAAGTAATTTAAAAACTTGTAACTCCTCCCATTATGAGCATTAATGCATTCAATGCTCATAAACCCTCCTAAATGGCTACCAAAGGCCTATAAGGAGGGCATTCCAAAGGGAAAGGATCCGGATCTAGCTTTCGCTCTTCCCCCGGCGAAGACAAAAAAAATCCAGAGGCCCTGCAACTCTACTGCAAAGACCACCAAAAGGTGATTGAAGCACCCTTGGGGGGCCACCCCCCCAAGGACCTCCCTTCTTCTACCAACATGGCTAAAACGTGGCTTTTCAGCCCGTTTACTTAGCTTTTTTATCGGATATAAGACCTTCTCTTGGTCTTTGTCCTTTAAAAATCTGAGGTTAGAAAGCCAAGCCAAGAATCCAAGCATCGTGTTCTCATCTGCATGGATGATGGAGGAGCCCATACATGACTCGCGACCGTCGATCTGAACGTGTCCCCACAATCGAATGAGAAGTCAGATTCCTTTTTCTTGATTTCTATTGTACTTTATTTTTCTTTTAGAGACAAAAATCACAACTCTTGTCTTTCATAATGGATAAGACTTGTAAATCGCCTTTTACGGCAAAATCGCCTTTTACGGCAAACAAATGAAATCGCCTTTCACGGCAACAAATGAAATCGCCTTTCACGGCATTCAAAAAAACCCTTTTGTCTCTTTTCTTAAAATATGCGTGCAATAGAAACTAGAAATAGTTTCATTTCCCCTTTCTACTTGTGAAGGTGGATCTTCGGATCACCGTTTCTAAATTCCAAGTAGAAAAGTGAAATTGGCATACCCGTACAAAAAAAAAAAAGAGATGTTGATACCCTTTATCTTTTTCTTCTCCTCCCCTCCGCCGTACCCTGAAAGACCCGGGCGGAGGCAGCGGGAGAGAGGGAAGAATCGGGTCCATCAACCATCTCGAATGCAAAATTTGAAGTCGAGAAGTTTGATGGAACCAATAACTTTGGTATGTGGCAATGTGAAGTTAGAGATGTTCTAAGCCAACAAGAGTTGAAAATTGCTCTGGAGGATAAACCCTCAGATATGAAAGATGAGGAATGGCAAAAGATCAATCGTCAACCATGTAGCACCATCAGATTATGTCTCGCGAAAGATCAGAAATACTCAGTGATGAGAGAAACTTCTGCAAAAGAATTGTGGCAGAAATTGGAGGAAAAGTATATGACCAAAAGCTCGGAGAATTGGATCTATTTGAAGAAGAAACTTTTCCGCTTTGAATATCACCAAGGTATTTCTATGACCGAACATCTTGATGATTTTAATAAGATTATTGCTGATTTAATGAACATTGATGTGAAAATTGATGATGAGGATAAGGCATTACTTCTTCTGAATTTACTTCCCGATAGTTATGATCATTTTACTCACACTTTGATCAACGGGAAGAATGAGGTTAAATATGATGTTGTGTCTTCTGCTTTGATGAATAATGAATATCGGAAGAAGGACAAACAGGCTCACAAGGATTCATCGTCTGATGCATTGTCAGTAAGAGGCAGATCAGATGATAGGAAATCTGGTAGAAAATCTCGTTCGAAACCGAGAGGAAAATCAAAACCACCTGCAAAAGATGAATGTGCCTTTTGTCACAAAAAAGGGCATTGGAAGAACGATTGTCCAAAGTTGAAAAATAAGGACAAAAATAAATCTGTTGCAAACATTGGACACAATGGGGATGATGATTCTGAATTTATTTTGACTGTTTCTTTATTGGTATGCCATTCTGATGAGTGGATTTTAGACTTGGTTGTACCTATCATATGTGTCCCAACAGGGAATGGTTTTCCAACTTTCAAGAGTTGGATGGTGGAACAGTGCAAAACAAAAGGGATAGGAAAAATCCGTTTGAAGATGCATGATGGAGCAGTTAGAAGTTTGACAGATGTTCGGTATGTACCGGATTTGAAGAAGAACCTCATCTCATTGGGTGCTTTAGACTCCAAAGACTTCAAGATTACCATGGAAGGTGGAGTTCTAAAAGTTGTTTATGGTGCACTTGCATTGATGAAGGGTGTCCGAAGAGGTAATTTGTATTTCTTGCAAGGAAGTACAGTTGTGGTAGAGCATCAACAGTATCTGATAGCTCGAATGAGACTGTTACAGACACTACCAGATTGTGGCACATGCGTTCTAGGGCATGCTGGGAGAGAGAGCATTGCAGGTTTTGGTT
Source organism: Camphora micrantha (assembly GCA_003546025.1). NCBI lineage: Eukaryota > Viridiplantae > Streptophyta > Magnoliopsida > Laurales > Lauraceae > Camphora > Camphora micrantha. Next base: position 18,599 of record QPKB01000744.1, read on the forward strand.
AAGCAAGGCTTGTTGCAATGTGCAAAGACCTGCAAGTTGGGATTTTGTAAACATTTTGTTTTTGGCAAGCAGACAAAAGTGAAGTTTGGCACCGCAATCCATCGCACTCAAGGCACACTAGACTATGTTCATTCGGATGTATGGGGTCTTACTAAGGTGGCATCTTTGGGAGGTATGCACTACTTTGTTACATTCGTTGATGACTTCTCCAGAAGAGTATGGGTGTACATCATGATGCACAAGGATGAAGTCTTGAATAGTATTTAAAGAAGATACTACAACGTTTTGGTATGGATGCAAAAAACAAAACCTGTAAGTACACCTCTTGCCTCTCACTTCAAGCTTAGTGTTGCTATGTCTCCTAGCACAGATGATGAGCGTCATTACATGGCTCAGGTTCCTTATCAGAGTGTTATTGGTAATTTGATGTGTGCGATGGTATGTACTAGGCCTGACATTTCACAGGCTGTCAGTATAGTAAGCAGATATATGCATGATCCAGGAAAAGGGCACTGGCAAGCGGTGAAATGGATCCTACGGTATATTCTGGGTACCGTGGATGTTGGTTTGGTGTTTCAGCGGGATGATAGTACTTGTCAGCATGTGGTTGGATATGTGGATTCCGATTACGCTGGTGATTTGGATAAGCACCGGTCTACTACAGGTTATGTGTTCACACTTGCAAGGGGACCGGTGAGTTGGAGGTCAACGTTACAATCTACAGTTGCTTTGTCGACTATTGAGGCAGAGTACATGGCGATGACAGAGGCCATTTAAGGAGGCCATTTGGCTTCAAGGTTTGCTTGATGACATGGGGATCTTTCAAGAGCACATGAATGTCCATTGTGATAGTCAGAGTGTCATTTATTTGGCAAAGGATCAGGTTCATCATTCACGTACAAAACACATCGACGTACGGTATCATTTTGTACGGGAGATTGTTGACGAGGGAGATATACTTCTTCAGAAGATCGCAACAGCTGATAACCCCGCAGATATGCTGACTAAAGTTGTGACTGGGGTCAAGTTTAAGCATTGCTTGGACTTGATCAATAATCTGCGAGTTTAAGCACCTTCGGGTGTATAGCGTCTACGGGCGCATTTGAAGGCGTGTGATTGCATGCCAAGGTGGAAAAATGTTTGGACCTACAAATCTCGCCAAAGTGGAGATTGTTGGTTTTGGCTCATTTTATAGGCCCAATTCAATTGTATTAGGGTTAAGGGGTAATTTAGTCTGTTAAAACTATTTATTATCACTTTTGTTTTGTAACCATACATAGAGGGAAAAAAACTCTGATTAGTGGAGTAGAAGAAGATGAGCTTTGTTCGTGGATGTAGGTGTGAAATCACCAAACCACGTAAATCTGTGTTCTTTTTTTGTGGCTTGATTTGTTTGCTTGTTAATCGCACGCTTCCGCACACTCTATCACACACATAATTCACAAAAGTGGGGAAAATCTCAGCTCATTGTATAGATATAGACTAGTTGTAGTTCCATTTGTGTTAGCTCCATGGGGACGACTGATAGTAGCTAAAGAATTTTAAAGGCATAATATTAATAGCACTTTATGAAATGTAATTTCTATAATAACATCAATATATATTTATGAAAGTTCTGAAAGTTGAATTTTTCATGGACATCCTATGCAATTCGTACCTGAGAAGTCTTTGAATCATTGGCGGAGTTAAGGATGGGCTGATCAAGAAGTCTGATAAAAAAATAAGAGTTTGAGTGAGGATTTTAGGGTGGGGAGAATTTTGAAGTTGACCCATGTATCATACATGCTAACATGAAGTTGAGTTCAGTAAAGAAACAAAAATTAGATAAGTAATTAAGATACAATAAGTTCAAACCGATGGCCTAACTTTTAACCTTCATTCATGGAAAGCTTTCATTAATAATTTAATCCAATCTTAACACATTCATGTAATCTAATCTACTCCTAAAGCTGGTTTGCTCTGTTTGGAGAAGACATGTTTAATTTATAGACTGACATGGAGAGTTACATATGTTTTATTTATTTATTATTTATTATTTATTATTGATGGTGGGACCCGAAATCGTTCCTCTAGTTCAAAAAAACCTTCAGCATTTCACTAATTTGGATATAAAAGGAAGAAGCATTTTGAAAATACCATCTTAAAGGAACAACAATCCAACTTCTTTCTCTATTAATCAACATGCCATAATACCATTTTGAAGCAGTAGTCATATGCCAAGACTAGAGAAGTCGCATCCTGAGCTCCAGCAGAGATGCCATCCTCACCAACAAGGTAACTTGCATCTATGCCCACGCGCTCAGCTAACTGCAGGACTAGCCCTTGAGGAGAGAT
>QPKB01000745.1:0-20914 GCA_003546025.1 Camphora micrantha
GGAAACGGGTATGAGCACCTTGCTTGAGGGTAGAGTAACTTGAGAACTGACGGTTCGCAATAGGACTCCCGGTTAAGAATATGAAGTGAAAATCGACGATTTTCCAATACTTTGGCTCGAAAACGACCGCGGGGGTTCGGAACGGCGGAACGGCCCTTGGAAAAATTGGGAACTGCACGATCACCTCGTACGTGGGTAGATTAACTTGTAAGAACTGACCGTTCGCAAATAGAACTCCCGGTTAGAGAATTAGAAGAGAAAAATATTGGATTTTCCAACACTTAGGCTCGAAAACGGTCCGCCGGGAGTCCAGATCGGGAAACGGCCCCCGGGAAAATCGAAAACCGCGGTATGAGACTTCGTTCAAGGGTATGGTAACTTCTAGGAACTGACGGGTCACCAAATAGGACTCGCGTTAGAGAATATTAGAAGCGAAAATCGACGATTTTTTCAACACTTAGGCTCGAAAACGGCCCGCTGGGGGTCTGGAATGGGAACGGCCTTGGAAAAATCGAAAAAGGCACGAGCACCTCACTCGAGGCGAATTAAGTGCAACGCTAGCGGCTCGTAAATCGGACTCTCGGTAACGAATTACGACCTAAAAACATTGGGAGTTTCTTAGCACTTAGTCTCGAAAATAGGCCGTCGGAGGTCGAAAAACAGGAAACGGACCATTGGACAGCCCAGAAACCAGCACGAGTACTTTTTCAAGGCCAAAGTAACTTGTAGAATGATGGTTAATGAATCAGATATCGGTTAACGAATTAAACGAAAAACCGCCTAAATCTTTAAACTTAAGATGTATATATATACATGTTTATCTCATTTTTAATTTAATTCATTAAAAGATTCTAATGTTTGTTTTTGTCATTGCAGATTGATGGAACGCTTTGGGTCGGTTGCAGCTAGCTAAATGTGTTTTATTCTTTTTAGTTTATTTTGTATATGTATATTGGACATTTATATATGGGACTGTATCATTATTGATTATAATATTTGTTTTCATGAGATGAATGATTTGATGAAAAATGGCGATGGTTGTTTTGCATGCATTTTTTATATTGAATATAGGTGCATTAACAGGTATATAAACAGGTTTATAGAAAATTATATGAAATAAATAGGTTTACAGGAAAATTATATTGAAAAAAACGAATATAGTTTTTAGAAAACAAAATAAAAGATTTTACTGACGTATTTTTTCGTCCGGTAAAAGTATTTTATTTTTAAGTTTTTATTTTTGCCGACGAAAATAAAACGTCGGTAAAAAGTATATTGTTTTTATTTCTTATCTTTTTATTTTGCTGACGAAAATAAAAACGTCGGTAAATAAAATTTTATGTTTTATTTATTTTTACTTTTCTTTACCGACGAATATAAAACGTCGGTAAAATGAATTTTATGTTTTATTTATTTTACGTTTTATTTTACGACGCAAATATAACGTCGGTAAAAGCTTTTATTTCTTTTAATTTATCTTCTTTTTATTGTACCGATGAAAATAACAACGCGGTAAAATGATTTTATTTTTTTATTTATTTTGCGTTTTCTTTTGCCGACGAACAGGTAAAGGGGTAAAAGTTTTTTTTTCTATTATTTTTCTTTTCTTTGCTGACGAAAATAAAACTTGTTTAAAAGTTAATTTAAATTTTACAATAATAAAATGATTTCTCGACGTTTTAAAAACGTCGGTTAAATTAAAATAATCGTCGGTAAAACTCTAATTTTTGCCGACGGGAAAATTATTACGTCGGTAAACTGTTTTGGTCCACGAACTTTACCGATGTATGGCCGACGAAAAAGAATTTCGTCGGTAAAGTGTTTTACGACGTTTTCCGGGCTCTAGCGTCGAAAAATTGGCGTCGCTAAAACTGCAGTTTGTTGTAGTGAATATTATCTAAAAGGAAAAGAGGGAGTAATCTTATATCCAAGTAAAATTACCAAAGTCACTATAAAAAAAAATAGCCACTAATACTAAAGAAGCATCAAAAGCACCAAGAAGAAAAGGAGAACCCCAACATCTCTTAATAGCACAATTATCATTTCAAGTCCCACCAAAGAAACACCATTACAATAATAATATATAATAATAATAATAATAATAATAATAAAGTACGAAATGACCATTCAACATCTAAAAGAGCTGTCTAAAAAGAGAAAAATCAAATGATATGAAACAGAGTAAAATTCAAAAAGGATGGAATGATCACAGTCCCACTCACCCACCGATAGAGAGAAAAATAAGAAAGAAAAGCTTCTTCTCTTTATCCAATTTGAAAAGAAAGAAAAGAAATATCTCTAGAGATTTTTCCCCATCTCTACTAGCAGTTAAGAGGCTCTCAAAATTGAGTCAATGGAGGTTTTCAATCTCTGGGATTGACCTAAACAATGTAACCACAGTAGATATGGAAACAGAACATATCATATCCTCCTTATGATTGCATAATAGATCATGATGTAAGCCCCAAATCTGCTTGATAGCCGATGTCTGAATACAAAGGAAAGTAATGAAAAGAAAAGCAGATGGTGTCCATAAACAAATATCCACCAAAACTACAGAAAAAGAAATGCAGGATCAAACACAACCATCGCAAACTCATATCGAGAGCTTCAAAACAAATGAAAACAGGCCTACAAACAATGAATACAAACCCAGAAAAAAATAGGTTCCAAATCAAACCCTGTCAAAACCAAAAAACCCTAATTGAAGTTAAAAAAAAATGCAGAATCACTCAAACCAGAAACAAAACCCTTAAAACCTAGATCCAGATCTTAAAGCAAACAAAACAAGAAGAAGAGAGAGAGAAAGGAAGAGAGACGGAGAAGGAGAAGAGGGGCGAGAGGAGACAGACCTGTGTTTGGATTTTGGGGATGGCAGGGAAGGTGTTGGCGGTTTGTCGCGCGAGGAAAATGGAGAGGCGATGAAGATGGTGATGCTCTCAGCTGTCTCACACATCAAAACACAATCAAACGATTCCAACAAAATCAGAAAAATGCAGATCCAACAGAATCGCTATGCATGAAAAAGAATCCTTCCAACTTACATGATCAGAAGCACAAAAACACCCAATTCTAACGATTCCAAGCATCGAAAAGCTCAGAAAATGGAATCCGAACAGCTTCATGTAAATCAATAATAATAACAATAGATAAAAGCCTGAAAATGGAAGACATGAAGAACGCGAAGAAGATCGAGACGAGAGATCCAAACCTAGAAAATCGCATGTAAAAGCAAAAAAGGGGACAGAAGATATCGTACCTTGGAAGATCGATGAGGAAGAGAGGGATCTGTTTTGGCATCGAGCAGAGAGAGCAATGCGTGAGCAGGAGAGAGCAGAGAGGGATGGGGTGAGCAGGGAGAGAGCGAGAGAGGGATCGATGAGGAAGAGAGGGATCTGTTTCGGCGTCGAGCAAAGAGAGCGATGCGTGAGTAGGGAGAGAGCAGAGAGGGATGGGGTGAGCAGGGAGAGAGCAAGAGAGGGATCGATGAGGAAGGGAGGGATATTAGATGCCGGCGCACTTCATCGGGACTTTCATAATTTTTGGCGGTAATGTCGTCTTATAGCGTCCAATTTAAGTGGCCGCCGGTATAACTTTCGACGCCAAAACTACATTTTCTTGTAGTGCATTAAAATAATATTTACTTTGTATAAATGTCGGGTGGGTATGTTTTATTAACCATAATCCAAAAGAGGGGGCTGCGAAGGGTTGGATTCTAGGTGGATCTGTTTAGTCCATTGTTTAGACCCGATTAGTTTCAGGTCTGGAATCCAAGGTTGATTATAACATGGACCACGGCGCCATGGGTCTAAACCGAATCAACATCGGTAAATTTAACAGAAGCTTCGATTTGCAAAATAGTTAATCGAGACCAATACGGGCTTGTACAATAAAAGCAGGGTCCAATAAGGTTAAACCATGTCCAAGCCCAATAAAGTTTTCGGACCATAAACTCGAGGATGGGTCTGCCCCATCGGACAATCCGAATTGTATGGTATCTAATTTGGTATTTGGGCATGCAGACCAATCTAAACTTAGTACCACCGAAATGGCCTAATCTGAAGTTTCTTTCCAACTAGGGTTATGGACGTAAGTTTATTAAATTTGGACAACACTTCACAATAAAAGAACTCTGTAAGTTGCTCCACTCTCCCATCCATTGTCCCAGTTCAAAATTGGCTGCATTTGCCCCCCTCTTATAACCAAACTAAAAATAATTAGATCCATCAAAAACTTTTTGGATTGGGTCCAAACTCTAAGCACAACTTCAAATGTTCAAAAGCAATATTTCATATATAAAAAAAACTATAGGGCAACCGGGACACAATACAAGACAACCAACACCAAAAAACACGTGACAAAAACTAACTTAAAATGCAATTCAAAAAGTCTATATGACGGAATGGGAAGACCGAGTTTCGGACCGATCCGAGGTGGAGTTTCCACGTGGCACTGATGTGGACAACTAGTGTATTCAACTTTCATGTGAGCGGGAGAATGAAAAAAAGGAGGGGAAATCAGGGTCTCTGCCCGGCAAAAAGGGTAAATCGCTGTCTCTGCTCCATTTCAACAATCTCCTCACCTTCCATTTTCTCTCTAAAATCCAGGAAAAACCAAATTTCCATTTCCCTGTTCCCGTCTCAAACCAAAACCCTAAACTACCTTCATCCGCTGCAGAAAACCCAGTACCGAAACACAAAGCGATGTAGATTGCATCGGCATCGGCTCGACGTCGAGTGCGTAGTAGCGTCGCCTCTTCCGACGCCGGTTGTCGGGATCTGATCGATGTTGCCGCCGCTACGACCATCATCGAAGAGCTCGAGCTTCGAAGTCGAAGAAAATGGGGGGAAATCCGATCTGGGTTTTGCTTATGGAGTATGGATTCGGCTCTACTCGTGTCCGCCCTTCTTCTCTGGGGGACGACGATGGTGGCCATGAAGGAGTGCTGCCGAAGGCGGGGCCGTTCTTCGTGGTCGTCCTTCCGGCTAATCCCAACCAAGGTGATGGTGATCGCGTTCGCTGCGGCGAGAGGGAGGAAGCAGCCCTCTGGAACTGCTGCTTGGGTTTGGATCCTCCTGTTTGGAGTGTGGGATGCTGCGTGTTTCAGGTGGGGTTTGCTTGAAAGATTCAACAATGCACTGTAAACATCTTGGAAGAGATGTAAGCTGTACTAGTAAGTTGATAACAAATTGTTGTTTCGTAAATTGGAATTTTTGGGTCTTCCTCATTCTAAATTTTTCAGTGATTGGCTTTTGGATTCATGATTATATGTGTGCTTGTGTTGGTAATTGGACAGGGATTTCTTGCAAAGGTTTGGCAAAGGACTTCAGCTGGAATGGGCAGTGTCTATCAAATTTCTGCTCTAATTCAAATTGACTTTAGTTGATTATTAATGATATTTTATTTACAATACTTAAAATAATATGGTATTTAACTTTTGCTAATATGGAGGCTGCACATTGCTGTTCTGCATTTATCTGCATTCATTGATCTGTCGATGATGGGCTAATTGTTTATTATGGAAATGCCTTTTTTTTTTTCTTTCTTGACAACCATGACTTCTGTTGATACTTAGGCATCAGCTGAATTGGCTGATTTTTTTTTTTCCAGATAAGTCACGGGTGTCATTTGTTCTTTACTTATATTTTTCTATGTGATCCAAACGACTTGGTATGTTTATTTTTTTTAATTAAGGTACTGTTTCAGCTTAGAAAAACTTAGTGAAGCCTTCTAAATGTCACTGTTGTGATGCACTTTCAGGTAGCTGACGAGACTAGGCTCCCTTACATTTCTGACACCAATGTTTGCTTCAATTTTTGGGTAAGATGATTGGAATTCTTGCTATCATTTTTTTTTTTTTGTTTCTTTTTATAAAGGTCCAAAAATTCATTCCAAGAAATCAGATTTACAAGAGAATGATCTATGAGTATGTACTTGATGTCTGCATAGAAAGAGTAGGTTTACATAAAAAATGCATCAGATAAGCAAAAACAAAGGATAATAAAGAAACCACCCAAGAACATCCCATTCAGGGCCTAAGTAGAAAACAATAGCTTTTAAGGCTAGTTCCCTCCTATGCTAAATGTCTGCTTCAGTTTTTGAGGATGGGGATGTGTTGAAGAGCAAATGCATGTCTTACAAGGAAGCTTATCTCAACTGCTCCTATGCTTTTGTGTTAATGGATGCTATTTTGCAATGGCTTGAACAGGGCTATCTGTCGATCGGGTGCGAGACTTTCACGGGGCCTTTTTTAGTTGGGCAGCATGAGAGGGAAGGGAGATGGTGAAGGGAAGATGCCAAGGCCAAAGAGTGTGGACTCCACAAGGGAAACATTGAACAGGAGAAGGCTTCCCAACTTAATGGAAATAGAAATGGTCTTGCACAAGCCGCAGCAAATGCCGCTAAGATTTTCAACACGCAGAATGGTTTTCAACACACTGACATTAGTGTGTAGTGTGTACCCCTATGTTAGAACAGGCTACAGCAAGGTGTTTGTATGCATCTTGGCTAGCCATATGGAGTGGTTGTTCGAACTATGAATGGCTGTGATCTCTATCACGACATTCAGTTGTATCTTTAACTATGAATGGGTTGTTTCAAATTCATACATGTTATTATAGATTAGACAAGGGGTAAATGAATGGATTTTCCTTGTTGGTAGAGAAGAGATCTTGTTGGGTAAATGAATGGATTTTTCTTCAATTGTGAATCTTCGATGCTGAGCTTTGTATGGATTTTGGTTTCTTTGGTAATTATGGAAACATTGCAAAATAAGTTGATCTGTATCTGAACAGGGCTATGTTATTGTGGTTTATTGGGGAAAATTTTATTCCTGAACAGGGCTATCTTGTATCTCAACAGGGCCCGCATGAGAAAACACTGCATGTGATTGGTCAAAGTGATGGCCCTGTTCACCTTGCATTGATGTGCTTGTTCCTAAAGTTGTGTTGCAAAAGTGCGCGATTTGAAACTCTGGCAAACGTGATTGCATCGTGCTGGCAAATAGCATTTTTTAAGTTTTATAATATTGACTTTGAAAGCCCCAAATTTCGTCCAAAAAGTCCCTCGGGACGTGGGCAAAAAAGTGTGCCAAACAGGGGTACTCATCTCTTTCCTGCAGTTTTTATCAACCGAGTTGCAAAAGTGCGTGGTTGAAACGCAGGCAAACATGATTGTATCAATGCGAAAGTAGCAGTTTTTTTAGTTCATAATATAGACTTTGAAAGCCCCAAATTTCGTCGAAACAATCCATCGGGACGTTGACAAAAAAAGTGTGCCAAACAGGGGTACTCAGCTTCGTTCCTGCAGATTTTATCAACGAGTTGCAAAAGTGCCGGTTTGAAATGCAGGCAAATGTTTTTGTATCATGCCGGAAAATAGCATTTTTTTAGTTCATAATATGGACTTTGAAAGCCCCGAAATTTCGTAGAAAAATTCCATCAGGACGTTTGCAAAAAAGTGTGCCAAACAAGGGTACTCAGCTTCGTTCCTGCAGATTTTATCAACCGAGTTGCAAAGTGCGCGGTTTGAAATGCAGGCAAACGTGATTGTATTGTGCCGGAAAATAGATGTTTCTAGTTCATAATATGGACTTTGAAAGCCCAAATTTCATCAAAACAATCCCTCGGGACGTGGGCAAAAAAGTGTGCCAAACAGAGGTACTCATTTCGTTCCTGCAGATTTTCTCATCCGAGTAGCAAAAGTGCTCGGTTTGAAAATGCATGCAAACGTTATTGTATCATGCCGGCAAATAGAATTTTTTAAGTTCATAATATGGACTTTGAAATCCTTAAATTTCGTCGAAAACATCCATCGGGACAATTGGCGAAAAAGTGTGCCCAAACAGGGTACTCAGCTTCGTTCCTGCAGATTTTATCAACGAGTTGCAAAAGTATGCGGTTTGAAACGTAGGCAAACGTGATTTGTATCGTGCAAGAAAATAGCAGTTTTTTTAGTTCATAATGTGGACTTTTTCAAACCGCGCACTTTTGCAGCACAACTTTAGGAACAAGCACATCCAATGCAAGGTGAACAGGGCCATCATCTTAACCAATCATATGTTATTAATGTAATTATTGTAAATCTGATCAATGTAAGTAGTGCTTCACCAGAGTACTTGCCAATCTAATTAGTCCCCTTTTGTATTCGATGTAAAATCTTGGTATTAGATGGCATATGCGAAGGTCTGACAAAGCAAATTCACAAGTTTCAATTCTGTGTAATAAGGTTGGATGAAAAGAAATATTGTGTTATTATTGTTTCATTCAGCAAAACCCCTGTATTTAATATAAAATCTTCAGACTTCAAGATGGCAGTGCATATACTATGGTTTGAATCCTTATATACGTAGGTTCAACCCAGATTGAGAAGGTTTTATGAATAAAATACTGAGGTTTCAGTGTGGTCATTAGGCAAAGGCCACCTGATTCGATGTAAAATCTATTTATTATCTTGCATGCGCAGGTCTCACAAAACATATTCACAGGTTTGAGCTCTGTCTACTGAGGTTGGTTCAATGAAATACTGCGGTTTCACTGTTTCGGTAGACGAGACCAACATGTATTCGATATAAAACCTTGGGGCTCATGCGAAGGTCTGACAAAGAATATTCATAGGTTTTAAAACTGTATACTAAGGATATATGCAATAAATACTGAGGTTGAAGTGTTTCATTCAGTGTGGTCCATATACTATGGTTTGAATCCTTATATGCGTAGGTTCAACCCAGATTGAGAAGGGTTTTATGAATAAAATACTGAGGTTTCAGTGTGGTCATTAGGCAAAGGCCACCTCTATTCGATGTAAAAATCTATTTATTATCTTGCATGCGTAGGTCTCACAAAACATATTTCACTGGTTTGAGCTCTGTCTACTGAGGTTGGTTGAATGAAATATTGCGGTTTCACTGTTTCGGTAGACAAGAGACCAACATTTATTCGATATAAAACCTTGGTGCTCATGCGAAGGTCTAACAAAGAATATTCAAAGGTTTTAAAACTGTATACTAAGGATAATATGCAATAAATACTGAGGTTGAAGTGTTGCATTCAGCGTGGTCCCATATACTATGGTTTGAATCCTTATATGCGTAGGTTCAACCCAAATTGAGAAGGTTTTATAAATAAAATACTGAGTTTAGTGTGGTATTAGGCAAAGGCCACCTCTATTCGATGTAAAATCTATTTATTATCTTGCATGCGTAGGTCTCACAAAACATATTCACAGGTTTGAGGTCTGTGTACTGAGGTTGGTTGAATGAAATACTGGAGTTTCACTGTTTCGTTGGACAAGAGACCAACTTGTATTCGATATAAAACCTTGGGGCTCATGCGAAGGTCTGACAAAGAATATTCATAGGTTTTTTAAACTGTATACTAAGGATATATGCAATAAATACTGAGGTTAAAGTGTTTAATGACCCTTGTATTCGATATAAAATCATGACTTAATATGGCAGGGCATATTCACAGGTTTGAGTCATTATATACTGAGGTTGAACCTAGTTTTGAGAAGGTTGAATGAATAAAATACTGAGGTTTCAGTGTAACTTAGGTGGTCCACCTTTATTCGATATAAAACCTCTTTATTAGATGGATTCGTAGGTATGACAAAAAATATTCACATATTTGAATTATGTGTACTTAGGTTGGTTGAATGAAATATTGTGGTTATAGTCTCAGCTTATGGCATTGTATACAATGGTTTGAATCATGTTATAAATGTGAGAAGTTTGTCTTAATGAAATTCTGTTGTTTCGATGCCTCATTAGCCAGGAGACTTCCTGTATTCGATAAAGAAATAGTGCTATCAAATCGTAATGGTCTGCACTTAACAATTAATCAGTGACAATCATTTAACACCCGGAACCAAAATCCATTATCAATTAGTAAATCCGCTTTTTCTTTCTTGAATTTATGTTGACACTCACAAAAACGCCAAGTTTATCATTACATTCAACTAATATAATTCAATAAAATTACAATATCTGCATATCAAGTGAGCCTGGAGTGTGGCTAGTTGATATACAAAATTCTCCAGTGTGCCCAGGTTGTATTCGATACAGAAAAAGGTTGAACGAATGAAGTTCTGAAAATCCCAAAATAGTTACATTTAAGGAGTTTCAGAATCTCTTGAACTCCTCACATCAACACACACATTCTATACAAGAAATTATGTAACGCCCACCTGCAGTAAATATGAGATCAATGTTAGCAAAACAGAAAAAGAAATCACCGGACAAGGTTCAATTGTAAGAGTGTATTAATTTGATCACCAACACCATAAAGAAGAAATATTGATAAGACGATAGTTTTTGTTAATACCCTTTCCATAAGAAACTTTGTCAGGTCAGCCTATGAGTCCTCATGTTTGTCATTCGGTATTCGACAAAGTAATAAATGTGCTGCTATTTTTTTCTATAATACTAGATCACATCCTATTTCAAGAACAAAGAAAAAAGAAAGAAAAGAAGAAGTAATGAAAGAAACAGACAACAAAATTAGAACAATGAGATCTATTCAAAGTATACGTAAATCATCACTAAAAAATCACAGTATTTACCGGCTGAAAATCAAATGTATCGCCACGTGATTGACAATCCATTTATATCGAATACAAGGGTCATTAAACACTTTAACCTCAGTATTTGTTGCATATATCCTTAGTATACAGTTAAAAACCTATGAATATTCTTTGTCAGACCTTCGCATGAGCCCCAAGGTTTTATATCGAATACAAGTTGGTCTCTTGTCCTACCGAAACAGTGAAACTGCAGTATTTCATTCAACCAACCTCAGTACACAGAGCTCAAACCTGTGATATGTTTTGTAAGACCTACGCATGCAAGATAATAAATAGATTTTACATCGAATAGAGGTGGCTTGCCTAATGACCACACTGAACCTCAGTATTTATTCATAAAACCTTCTCAATCTGGGTTGAACCTACGCATATAAGGATTCAAACCATAGTATCATGAACCACACTGAATGAAACACTTCAACCTCAGTATTTATTGCATATATCCTTAGTATACAGTTTTAAAACCTATGAATATTCTTTGTCAGACCTTCGCATGAGCCCCAAGGTTTTATATCGAATACATGTTGGTCTCGTCTACCGAAACAGTGAAACCGCAGTATTTCATTGAACCAACCTCAGTACACAGAGCTCAAACCAGTGAATATGTTTTGTGAGACCTACGCATGCAAGATAATAAATAGATTTTACATCGAATAGAGGTGGCCTTGCCTAAGACCACACTGAAACCTCAGTATTTTATTCATAAAACCTTCTCAATCGGGTTGAACCTACGCATATAAGGATCAAACCATAGTATATGCACTGCCATCTTGAAGTCTGAAGATTTTATATTAAATACAGGGTTTGCTGAATGAAACAATAATAACACAATATTGTTTCATCCACCTTATTACACAAAATTGAAAACCTGTGAATTTACTTTGTCAAGACCTTCGCTATGCCATCTAATACCAAGGTTTACATCGAATACACAAAGGGGACTAATTAGATTGGCAAGTACTCTGGGTGAAGCACTACTTACACTGATTAGATTTACAATAATTACATTAATAACATATGATTGGTCAAGATGATGGCCCTGTTCACCTTGCATTGGAGCATGAGAACACTGCATGTGATTGTCAAGATGATGGCCTGTGCACCTTGCATTGGATGTACTTTGTCCTAAAGTTGTGATGCAAAAGTGCGCGGTTTGAAAAAAGTCCATATTATGAACTAAAAAACTGCTATTTTCCAGCACGATACAATCACGTTTGCCTACTTTTCAAACCGCATACTTTTGCAACTCGTTTGATAAAATCTGCAGGAACGAAGCTGAGTACCCTTGTTTGGCACACTTTTTCGCCAATGTCCCGAGGATTTTTTCGACGAAATTTGGGGATTTCAAAGTCCATATTATGAACTTTAAAAATTCTATTTTCCTGCATGATACAATAACGTTTGCATCCGTTTCAACCGCGCACTTTTGCTACTCGGATGAGAAAATCTGCAGGAACGAAACTGAGTACCTCTGTTGGCACACTTTTTTGCCCACGTCCCGAGGGATTTTTTGATGAAATTTGGGCTTTCAAAGTCCATATTATGAATAAAAAACAGCTATTTTACGGCACAATACAATCACGTTTGGCTTTCAAACCGCGCACTTTGCAACTCATTGATAAAATTGCAGGAATAACTGAAACCCTTGTTTGGCACACTTTTGCCAACAGCCTGATGGAATTTTTTATTTCGGCACAATTATACTAAAAAAAATGCTATCACCGCATGATACAATAACTGCCATTTCAAACCGCGCACTTTGCAACTCGGTTGATAAAATCTGCAGGAACGAAGCTGAGTAACCCCTGTTGGCAGCACTTTTTTGCAACGTCCCGAATGTTTCGACGAAATTTGGGGCTTTCAAAGTCCATATATGACTAAAAAAACCTGTTTCCGGCATGATACAATCAGTTTGCCTGCGTTTCAAACCACGCACTTTGTGCAACTCGTTGAATAAAAAACCTGCAGGAAAGAAGCGAGTACGCCCTTCTGGCACACTTTTTTGCCCATGCCGAGATTTTTTGGACGAAATTTGGGGCTTTCAAAAGTCCATTATTATAAACTTAAAAAAGCTATTTGCCAGCACGATGCAATCACGTTTGCCAGCGTTACAAATCGCGGCATCTTTGCAACACCAACTTTAGGAACAAGCACATCCAATGCAAGGTGGAACAAGGGCCATCATCTTGACCGCATCACATGCAGTGCTCATGCGCCCTGTGAAGATACAAGATAGCCATGTTCAGGATTAAAAATTCACCCAATAAACCACAACAACATAGCCCTGTCAAATATTAAGATCAACTTATTTTGCAATGGTTTCCCATAATTACCAAAGAAACCAAAATCCCATACAAAAGCTCAGCATCGAAGATTCACAATTGAAAAAAATCCATTCATTTACCAACAAGATCTCTTCTCTACCACAAGGAAAATCCATTTCATTTACCCTGTCTAATCTATAATAACATGTATGATTTGAAACAACCATTCATAGTTAAAGATACAACTGAATGTCGTGTTAGAGATCGCAGCATTCATAGTTCAAACAACCACTCCATATGGCTAGCCAAGATGCAAACAAACACCTGGCTGTAGCCCTGTTCTAACAAGGGGTACACACTACACACTAATGTCAGTGTGTTGAAAACCATCTGCGTGTTGAAAATCTTAGCCGCATCTGCTGCGGCTTGTGCAAGACCATTTCTATTTCCATTAAGTTGGAAGCCTTCCTCCTGTCAATGTTTCCTTGTGAGTCCACACTCTTGGCCTTGGCATCTCCCTTCACCAATCTCCCTTCCCTCTCATGCTGCCCGGCTAAAAAAGGCCTTGCTAAAGTCTCGCAACCCGATCGACACTATAGCCCTGTTCAACCATTACAAAATAGCATCCATTAACACAAAAAAGCAAGGAGCAGTTGAGATAAGCTTCCTTGCAAGACAGCTTTGCTCTTCAACACATCCCCATCCTCAAAACTGAAGCAGACATTTAGCATAGGAGGGAACTAGCCTTAAAAGCTGTTGTTTTCTACTTAGGCCCTGAATGGATTCTTGGTGGTTTCTTTATTATCTTTGTTTTTGCTTATCTGATGCATTTTTATGTAACCTACTCTTTCTATGCAGACATCAAGTACGTACTCATAGATCATTCTCTTGTAAATCTGATTTCTTGGAAATGAATTTTTGGACCATTTATAACAGAAAACAAAAAAAAAAAAAAAAAAAAAAATGATAGCAAGAATTCCAATCATCTTACCCAAAAAATTGAAGCAACATTGGTGTGTAGAAAATGTAAGGGAGCTTAGTCTCGTCAAGCTACCTGAAAGTGCATCACAGCAGTGACATTTAGAAGGCTTCACTAAAGTTTTTCTAAAGCTGAAACAGTACCTTAATTAAAAAAATAAACGTACCAAGTCGTTGGATCACATAGAAAAATATAAAGTAAAGAACAAATGACACCGCGTGACTTATTTGGAAAAAAAAATCAGCCAATTCCAGCTGATGCCTAAAGTATAACAGAAGTCATGGTTGTCAAGAAAGAAAAAAAAAAAAGGAATTTCCATAATAAACCAATTAGCCCATCATCGACAGATCAATGAATGCAGATAAATGCAGGAACAGCAAATGTGCACCCTCCAATATAGCAAAAGTAAATACCATATTATTTTAAGTATTGTTAATAAAATATCATTAATAATCAACTAAAGTCAAATTGAATTAGAGCAGAAATTTGATAGACACTGCCATTCCAGCTGAAGTCCCTTGCAAAACCTTTTGCAAGAATCCCTGTCCAATTACCAAACACAAAGGCACACATATAATCATGAAGTCCAAAGCCAATCACTGAAAATTTAGAATGAGGAAGACCCAAAAAATTCCAATTTACAAACAGTAATTTATCAAACTGCTAGTACAGCTTACATCTCTCCAAGATGTTTTACAGCGCAATTGCTGAATCTTTCAAGCAAACCCCACCTGAAAACACGCAGCATCCACCAACTCCAAACAGGAGGATCCAAACCCAAGCAGCGTTTCCAGAGGGCTGCTTCCTCCCTCTCGCCGCTGCGAACGCGATCACCATCACCTTGGCTGGGAATTAGCCGGAAGGAACGACACGAAGAACGGCCCGCCTTCGCAGCACCTCCTCATGGCCACCATCGCCGTCCCCCAGAAGAAGAAGGGCGACACGAGCAGAGCCGAATCCCATACTCCATAAGCAAAACCCAGATCGGATTTCCCCCCATTTTCTTCGACTTCGAAGCTCGAGCTTTCGATGATGGTGTAGCGGCGGCAACATCCGATCAGATCCGACAACCCGGCGTCGGAAGAGGCGACCGCTACTACGCACTCGACGTCGAAGCCGGTGCCGGATCAATCGACATCGCTTTGTGTTTCGGTACTGGGTTTTCTGCAGCGGATGAAGGTAGTTTTAGGGTTTGGTTGAGGCGAACGGGAAATGGAATTTGGTTTCCTGGGATTTAGAGAGAAAATGGAAGGTGAGGAGATTTGGAAATGGAGCAGAGACAGCGATTTACCTTTGCCGGGCAGAGACCCTGATTTCCTCTTTTTTTTCATTCTCCCGCTCACATGAAAGTTGAATACACTAGTTGGTCCACCTCAGCGCCACGTGGAACTCCACCTCAGATCGGTCCGAAATTCGGTCTTCCCATTCCGTCCATATAGACTTTTTGAAATCAATTCTAAAGTGAAATTTAGTCTACTGTCTTTTGATTAGACCAAACATCATGACTAGACGTACGTACAAAATGAATGATTTCTTCAAAAGCTAAAGCGACAATTACGCACGGACAGTTCATAGAATGCTTTTTTATAAACTTTTTTTATTAATTAAGATTTCAATACCAATAAAAAAAAAACCCTCGTAAGCAGGGATCTTGGTTTCAAGCGGTGGTTAAAAATAGTATTACATATAACTTTTTTGAAAGATAAAAAAATAAAAAATTAAAAGATAGTTGTCAACAATATAATGACTAGAGGCACCAAAAGCTGTAGAATTTGCACAGTTGAACAATAAACCGACCAACTTCAAAGGTTTTAATTTGGTTTCAGAGAGGCTATTAGAAAAAAAGTTGCAATTATTTCTACGAGTAGTTCTTATTTAATATTTGGATGTTGACCAACTACCATCATCGTCGTCATTGCCATCATTGAATCCTCATCACATTTGGGTTCTATCAATATTGTTTTGCCTGGGCTAAGCTCTTAACCCTTCGAAACATGAGCTCCATCACCCTTGGAAACATGTTACATATGAAATCTTACTAATGATACTGAACTGCTTCATGTAACCTTGTGTATGCTATTTTATATATTACATTAACATGGTTTGGAACATTGCAACTGCCAATGCTAATGGCCTTTATATTTCGAAAGGTATATCAAGGCTTTGACTCATACCTTGATTATTTTGGACCCTTTTACAAAAGCAACAATTTAAAAAATATTTTGTTTTGTAAATATGTAGTTTTTAAATGGCTGTTAGATTATTCTAAACACATATTGAAGGAACAAATAAGAATGCCTAAGGCTCTTTAAAGGCATTCCTCTTAATCCTATCAACACTGTACACTCACTTAAGAAATTGATAGATGGAAACATATCTTCCTGCAAGGGGAAAGTAACACGACGAAATATCTATGAACATGTGTGTATAGAGGGATTCTAGAAGAGGAGGAAGAGTTAGTCTTCTCTGATGCAGCTTTGGGGCTGCTGATGAAAAAAACTCTTATGTTTCTTGTGAAATCAAAAATGATTTATTTTGTATGTAGGTGCACGCCAAGGTCCAAGACTTCTTCTCCAAGGAGGCTGAAGCAAGAGTGGTACGCTTTTGCAGTTATGATCACTAAAGACAAGGGCTTTCTCCAAAGTTTTGTGTTTTGATGGATGCTAAGGAGCTGGTGGATGTTTTCAATAGTTGTTATGATTGGGTTATCAATCCATTAACTTGGATATCAAATGCTTAGTTCCCATCTTTTGATCATGTCAAATTTACCTATTCAACTTAGATCAAGAATAGCGGTGCTCATATGTTGGCTAAACTGATAGTACTGTTTTGAATCAAACTTTATTTAGATTGGGGTAAGGACCTAAGAGGAGATGGGTTAGTGGATGTTTCTTTTGAGATGTTGGTTTTATTTTTTTAGCCTTTTGCTATTGCATTTGGTTTCTTAATGAAAAATTCTTTACAAAAAATAAATAAATAAATAAATAAAAAAGAATGCAAGGGTGGAAAATGGACCTTTTATTTCAACATTTTCTGGGAAAAGACCAAATTAAGGACTGGAAACTACAAATCAAGGCAACTGGCTTTGGGAAACGGCTTCACAGATCAATGAGATGACTCTTATCTTGGTCACTCCAGTCGAGTTCCCAATACCATCTCCATGCTGTAGATGCATTGGCTGTACGAACCATTGTTCAAAACTGTTCTACGTAACTGTTGGGAAGACTACTTTCAAGCTTCCTCATTCATTTTCTTCCAACAATCTCTTGCTAAGACCCTTTATGTACTCTCTTGCATCTTCCAGGGACCCACCTGTCGGATCATGTGTGATCGACTTGCTTTCGGTACATCTCCTCGCTCATCTATCTCAGCCTTCAATGTCAAGACATATGAAAGTTAAAATATGAATAGGTGGGTCTCCATTGATGATTTATATGCGAAATATCAAACTATTTATGCATCATACTCCGTCATTGGTGCTCTGCACCTCAAACCACTCTCTAACTCCCATGGAGGGGACATAGCTTTTTTTATGGTAACTTTCATTGAAGCAAGCAGTACGAGAGATTTATGTGGAGTGTACATACAAATCTATGGATCATGCCCTACATTGTGATTAGTCAATGGTTGGATCATATCATGGGTGTAATGGTTAGATCTGAGCCAAGTCACTAAGCAAGCAACACTTTGTGTTGGTTCGGTTGGATTGGGCTGGACCTTAGTCAGATGTTACCAGGCCAATTTGCAAGTAAGGGAATTTGAAAGTGTGAATACATAAAAGAACTCATCACATGAAAGTTCTAAAAACTCTAAAACTAAATCGTGTCTTAACAAAAAAAAAAAGAAAAAAAGGAAAAAAGAAAGAAAAATGGTTATAAATACTTAGAAGTGCCCAATCATCATTGAGTCGAGTAGCGACTCATGACCAATAAATGAGCTCTGATCCATTGTCGAAAAAGTTGATCGAATCCTCCCCGATTGGTTCCCTTGGAGAAAATAAGCGTGAACATCGCCACTGGGCCACCCACTGAGATCCAACATTTCTCAAATACTCATCAAGGACTGGCTTATGTCATTGCCAAACCATTTTGCTTCTACCAAATATACATGCATGCCTTTCCCACTGTAAGGAAAATAGTTAGGCAAAAACAGTTTCTCAAAATAGAAGAACTACTCAAGTCATTAATGAAAAAAAAAAAATGCAGTTTTCATTACAAGCAAAAAACACTGAAATACCTCTTTCCTGATGAGGTAAGATGGTTCCACATAATCCTTGAGTGTGTCATAGGATACTTCCAGAACAAAGTTAAATAGTGCCAAGTAACATACTTCATGTACTCTGGTAGAGTCACTCAAAGCCTCAATGTCCGCAATCTGATTGCACAAGAAGAAAAATCTTAAGTCATGAAATGTGCACTTAAATATATCTGATGAACACGTAAGAAGTAAGAATGAATGACCCTTCGAAATAGATTAATTATACACCAAATGCTTTGGTATACACCAGACCCTATATGGATGAGGTAGAGGGTGTACATTGAGTTTTGTGTATGGATATTATGTTATATTTCTCTTAACACGGCCTCTGCCGTCGACCTCTTTATAGCTTCTGTGAGAGATCAAAGTTCATCAAGTGATCCATAACATCGTCAATGTCATCAATCACTGTAAAATGGAGATGAGTTTGGTGAGCCCTTTCCTGCAATGGAGAAGGGCTGGGAGCGATTCCCACGGCCCATAAGTAATTTCACCAACCGATCCTAGAAAAATCAGCTTCTTTGCAAGACCCAAGTCTTTCCACCACTAATGACATTGAAAAGAAAGTTAGATATGTTACACCTATGATGCCCAAATAGGATATTGATATATAACATGAATACACTATAGACATAGTAGACTGAATTTACTTATAAAAAGTTGAAGTATTAAGATAACGTACGACACGATACATTGTCCATTGTGAAATATCTTGCATCATAAGCTTACTGCATATTGAAAAGAA
Source organism: Camphora micrantha (assembly GCA_003546025.1). Lineage (NCBI taxonomy): Eukaryota > Viridiplantae > Streptophyta > Magnoliopsida > Laurales > Lauraceae > Camphora > Camphora micrantha. The sequence goes on from QPKB01000745.1 coordinate 18,827, forward strand.
GTGAGAATGGGGTGGTGTTGTGTTCAAGATAAAAGAGTTTTCCAATACACATTTATCAAAAGTTAGCTTCATTGACCTTGTGAATATTCAGGTATGAATTGTAAGATAGACAATCAAATGAAAAGTAACTACCAGATTTTAAAGCCCGAATCTAAATCCAAATCCCACATGAACCTGACTATGGATCCAGGGCCATCATATATAATAAGAGGCGTGAGGTCCAATACGCGAAACAAAGGCTCCACACAGATCCTTTTAAAATTAACCTTTCATTGTAATTTATTAATCTAAACCTTGACACCAGTCTTCAGTTCTTCTTGTGCTGGATTGCACGAAATCTGAAATCCACCTTGCCAGCTCTAGTAAAACCATATTCCTTCATCTGACCCACCATTCACATCTATATATGCTTTGCTTCTGAGCCTTGGCATCCTCCAATGCAAAGGCTTCTTGCATGTGGCACTTGTCTCTGTTAGCATGCTCTGTAAGTTCCCCATCAAGTGGTTAAGATGCTTAAACACTGAATCTTGGCGTCTTCCAACACTTCCTCACCATCGTATCATAGTATGTTGATGCTGTCATAATAGCTCAAAAGCCTTTGCATCTAGGCTCGGCATGGACTTGATTTCGTTCCTTCTCCACAAAAAACTGCTAAATATGTCTGATAGCATATATTTTGATCAATTGTATTTCCTCAACTAAAGACATACACAAATTAAGATCTTAAACCATTATTTAACAGGCTGATGTTCCATAAGTGATATCAATGGTTAATAACAGCGGGATGTCAACAAGTTAGGGAGAAGGAAAAAGATTGCAATCTAAATATACCAATTTCTAAAAGGACCCAAATGTTATAAAGCGCTGTTTTTAACACTCTATCCGTGGTATTTACTCTTTTTGAGGCAGTGCAAATAAATGCCGCTTTCCAGGTAGTATATGTTCCAAAACAAAAAGTATATAAAATAATAAAATCTGTTTTTTTTTTAAATTAATCTGAAAAATCAACGGTAATTAATAATGGTTATCACTAGGCCCCCAAACCCAGGAGTAAGAAAAAATCTCTAAAGGACCACAGAGGACATTATCTTTGAGTGGTTCAGATGTAAGATAATTAGGCCGCTTTAAGTCAGTTAATTAAATTAATGGAGGTAGTTTAGAATCTTGTAGTTTTTTATAATAGACCACTACAAAAATCTAAACCACTCAAAATAGTGCCCTTCTCTTGCATGGGCCTCATCAAAATCTCATGTTTAATTAGGAATTTTCTATAGATTGATTTTTTTTTTGTAAATTGGTTTGATTGAAATTCTATCTAATGGTAGGAAATTTCCAATTAGAGTGATAACTTTCTCAGGACCAGATAGAGGGAAGGAGAAGTTATTTGAAACTGTTTGGATTTTTATTTTGTAGGTGGGCCTCCATTGTGGCCCATATTAAGGTGCCATTTTATTTTAATAACATACTCAATTGAATGGTTTGAAAAGGAAATTTTTATGTTACATCCAAACTTGATGGTTGAAAAGAAAGAATCCAAAAGGATATTTACCCTTTTCATTTCACACTCCTTCGTCATTTTGTCAATTGCCTGAAACAAAGGAGAGAAACGGGAAGGCGAAACGGAGGAGGGAAAATGGAAAAGAAGGGAAAGAGAGGAGAGGAGGAGAAGAAGAGGAAGAGGAAGCGAGGAGAGGAGGGGAAGAAGGCGGACTGGCGGAGCGATGGTCGGCTGGTGCGGTGGTGCGGCCGGCCGGCCGGCAGTAGTGGAGGAGCCAAAGGGCAGGATGAAATCCAGGTGCTTTCTCTCCTCCTCATCCCCTCCTTTAATCTCTGTTTTATTTTACTGCAACATGCAGTTTTTTGTTTTTTTTTTTTCCATTTTATCTTGCATGAGGAAGGCTCAGGGATTTTCAGCTTACGAAGAAGGCTTAGGGATTAAGGAAGAAAAGTAGAAAATTGAGATCGAGTGAGAGACTGATTGACCGATATTTTGAAAATATCGGCTATATATTGGTCCGAAAATATCGGCCAATATCACCTGATATATTGACGATATTTTTGGGGGCAGTACCGATACGAATATCTCAA
>QPKB01000746.1:0-15000 GCA_003546025.1 Camphora micrantha
ACTCTCCCGCAAATTCCTTAATCTTTTTCTAAACATCTCCTGACGATTGCAATTCATTCAGTTATCCCTTATCCACCTATAGAGGGAAACTCTCCGAGGCCAAGTGTTCTAAATCTCTGACAGACCTTTTCAGTTTTCCGCTAAACTCATTTCGGTAATATAAGCGCAATCCGAAGGCCACTATCACGTCGGTTTGCAGGGAAAGATGAATCTAGTCCTTCTCTGAGAAAAAGGTCCCGAGCATGATGCCAAATGAAATTCTCTCTTTCTTCCAACTCAGATGAGGGGCAACTTAATTAACATAACCTGCTCGCCTTTCTAAAGAGAATTGGCTTGAGCTAATCGACCATTCAAGGAAGCGGCTTCTCCTTTGACTTCTCCCTTTAATATTTAGAGAAACAAGGGAAAGTCCCTATCCAATAAGTAAGATCAGTTAGCCTACTGTTCCTACCTTAAACTTGAACTGAACTGCACTTAAAGAAAGCGTCCGATTAACAATAACATAAGGTCTATTAACAAAGGAGGAGGGCTATGCTTTTCTCTCCCGCGCGTAGCATTCTTTTCTATGCGACCAAAGCCAAAGCCCATAGCTTCCCTGCCTTGATTAGCCTTCTGCGGACTCAAGGGATTATTGCTCCTCTGCCCCTTCTCACTTTATACGGGCCTTGCTCTTGTGGCGTTGGCTTTCTCGCTCGTACTTAAGGAAAAGTCCTGAGCTTTGCTTGGAAAGATGAAGCTTTCAGGTTGTTGACTATCAGCTGCATTTAGATGTCCTTAGTTGCTCCAGTACCAATCCGCTTCAAGGCGTTCAGGCTGCCTGTGCCTTCGTTCAGTCATTCATCCAGTCTCTTGCAGTGCTATCGAATGCGGATGTGAACGAATAGCCTCTTATCGAATCCCCTGTGAGTGAGCGGTACTCGACTATATTAAAGAAGATCGTTCTATTAGGAAAGCCTATGGCTAGTTAAGATTTCCTTATCATACTATTCGGTCAGTGCGAGTGTGAGTATAACCCAAAGGTGCCAAAGCTGGAGGTTTTGAAAAGTCTTGAATCCGAGCTCTTACTTGGTCTTCATATCCGCTGCTCGAGTGAAAGTGGGAATGCTTGTTCTCCTGTCTCTGGCCACGGAAGGATTCTTTCTCTTCAACTTTAGAAATCTCGTAGGAGAAGAAAGAAAGTAGGCGTAGAAAAGAGAGCTTTCCCTTCTTTCCCTTCGGGTGTTCTCAAGGACTATTTCTTTCATATAATATTCCTTTCTTCCTTCCTACTCAAGTCAGGAGCTTTAGCTTTCATTCTCCCACTCCTATGCTACTACTCCTGATACAATCTGGCTTGGCTTACTTGCTTGATTGATGAGTTTTCCCGTTGGACAGCTACTATGAATAAAAGGATTGTCTCTATTGAACCTAGCCCTTACTAATCTCGTATGATAAAGAAATGGTATATCTGAACTAGAAAGCATAACCAAAGGCAAGAGTTCAATCTAAAAAGTTTTCAAACCCTGTTAGGGATATAGGAGGTGGTGAGATAGAGCGGAAAACAGTTACCAAGTTTCCGTTTTAGCATGTAGTTGGCAAGCGGTTACTTCGCGGGAACAGGCTTAGTCAGAGATTCAAAGAGTTGGTTGTTCGATCCTCCTTAAACTGAGTCAGGAAAGGGATAGATAAACAGAGTCGGGGTCATAGTACTTCTTAGGAACCGAGCCGGTTTAGTTACATCCCCACCTTTATCCTTAGTCTTTTAGCTGATGGAAATAGTTTCAAAGATAGACGTGTCACATAATCACACAAATAAGGAAATAAAGTGTGAAGGAGTGACTCTCCGGGGATAGCACACTGAACAGACTCAAATGTGCCGTCGAGCGCCAATAGTAAGCCGTCAAGCCCGCGCCTTTTAGGCTTAGAAAGTCCCTCGTCCTAGAGCTGTAGAAGTACAATAAGAGTATTTGGACTTAGTCAATTCGCCGATTCGGGTTTTTTGTTTTTAATGGACGTGTCACGCCTTGAACGCATGAAGAAGCTGTCAAGCATTGAATGAAGGAAGGTATTGAAGGAGGCAGGCAGGCTCGGCAACGTAATTTTTCCTTAGCTCGTATCGGGCATTTTCAGGGGTAGAAGTGCATCTAATATTCTTTCTTTCATCCCAAGGTGAACGTACCTTGTTCAATTCTCCACTTCGCCGACGCCACCACACCACAAGAGAGCCATTGTCAGTGAGGAATAAGGTAAGAGAGAATCTTTATAGCATCGTCCTCCACTTGTCAGCTCTCGTCTCAGCTGCAGTTGTTCTCTGGCAGGGACAGACCATTTGGCTACCTACGCCTTTGCTTGCCTTCTGCCTGATGCCTATAGCTTTCTCCATGGCCTTTTGCGGGTGGTATCGCTCTCTAAATGCTGGGTTCTACTGTTGCTGAAACTACTTGGTTCAAGGTAAACCATAGGAACTACTGCATCTGGCTCTGCCACTGATGGATCATCTATGCTGCTCTAGCCTCTGCTGCTAGCTCTAACTAATAAATTTTCTCTTTATTGCAAGCGGGGTCTGCAAGAGAGCTGATGTTGGTATTCGAGCTAAATCTCATTGAAGAACTTCTCATATTGGCACTAGAGCAACTAGCTGATGTTAAGCAGTTCAAACTGCTAAGACTGGTATTTACCCTTATGGCATTTCACTGACTTCTACCATTGAAAACTGCGGATACTTGCATTCTAACTAATACAAACATTGAAGAATTGCTGGTACTAGCAGCTTCTTCTTTCCTTTTTTTGTTATTAAGAGACAATTAAGAAGGCAAGTAAAGCACTAAGACCAAAGCAGCAATAAGACAAGTTTTAAGACAATCTAGTTAAAGGGCAAGTAATGGTTGAGAGTGTACCCTATGGGCTAATAGAGATTTCACTGGCTTTGTTAGTGAGAGCTAGCTTTAAGTCTTTATAAGAGAGTAGTTGCATAAAGTAGTCAGTCAATAGGTTTCAGCAGTATATTCTTTTGATCCAAACCGGAGTAGCACTTCTCTCACAAAAGCATCCCCTACGCACAAGCAAAGTTTTAAGCAGCTCTAACATGGAAATGCTTATGCGGGTGGAGCTCAGCTTATCGATGATGATGTAGTATCTTTTCGTAGGAACTCTCTAGGCACTTCTCAAGTTATTTGCAGCATTTCTATTGGTTGAGGGTATAAGGCTTGGATTGCTATCTACCCCTTAAAGTTCACAACCTAGCTAGCATTATTTGAGCAGCTTGGTTTCGAGTGACAGCATTAGTCTCATCGGGTGGAATGTAGAAGTTTATGTGGCCGATGGTTCTCTACGTGGCATTCTCTAATGGGTTTGGGCCTGAGTTGAGGCTATTGGATCTTGATCTCTCAACTGACTTAGCTTGGGCATAGTTGGTCGAAAGGTTTGAGTTGATTCTAGGGTTGTCACGACTATGGTTAGGGAAAGGTTCCTGTAAATGCCTAAGTGTTGGTTGTCTGGGTGAATAGGCCAACTAGGGAGAGGTGTCATCTTCAGCCAACTATTATCTTTTCATATTTTGCAAGAGTCCAAGTCATGTCTAATTAGGCGGATGGGGCGACCAAAGATTTTGGTTGTGTCTAGGGATAGTATGGGTTTGGTTATATCTAGATAATCAAACCAATTAAGGAGATTGTGTGGTTGGTACATTCTCACCATTTACATAAAGGTTCCCTATAATTTATGTAGAAGTCCTTCGTACTTTGAAATCATCAAGTCGACAGACTAGGTTTGGGCTGCTGAGGTGGCAGGTGTACAGTATTCACAATTGGCCTGTACCCCCCTAGTTACCTTTGTCATTATGAGTGGATTTTGCACATTCTGAGGATTAGGTATCGGTCTTGACGATTAAGTCTCTTAGGTTTATCTTTGGGTGTTAACAGTAGCAATGGTTAGGTTTGACAAGATTTCAAGGTTCTTGGAAGTAGTGTTCTGGCTCGGGTTTGGGAGTTTGCAAACCCCTTAAAAGTGTTCCACAAGCTTGACATTAAGATTTTCCTGTTTATCGGCAGTAGCAATGGCTTGATCAAAAGTGTGCGGCTCAGCTCTAAGTACTTCTATTTCAAGGTCATCCCGAATGTGCTCATTGAAAGCTGCAATAGTGGTTTCCTCAGGCAACTCCTGAATCTTGAAAGGAGCTAATCCCTCTGTGTTTTCAATAATCAAGTCCCTTTAATGAACCTCTTGAAGATCTTGGAAATCCTGGTGACTTTCTCACAAGCCGCCTGGAAAAATGAATTCCCTTATTGCGCCTAAACGAGTTCACGGATAAATCCCATTTAAGTGAGAAGTTGTTCATCACTGGACCAATGCCTGGTCGTATAGTAGTGGCAATGGACATGAAGGCAATGAACATTGTTTATGGAGAAGAAATAGGTAGAAGCACACGGAAGCCATTGAAGTGGCAATAGACAGAAAAGCCAACATAAAACGAGTTTCATAGTCTTCAAGTGACTTCAACCTCCGTAAGGAGAAGGCACACCAAACGTATGCAAGTGCAGTAAAAAGAGAGCCTTGTCGTGGTAACCGCTTCATAATCGGTGGAAAAAAGAGTCGTGCTCTTATTAGGCATTCCGTATATGCCACGAATCAAAGCTGGAACTGAACTCGAGCAGTCATTGACCTCTTTCGAGCCTTCAACGCCTTTGTGATCACCCACTCCACGGTCCAGTTAAGAGTTGCAAGGTGGGTCGGAGGGCTTTCTTAGGATGCTCTTATTGATTCTACATGCCGTTACTACGTGTTTTTTTTCGTGTGGTAGCACATGCGCTATAGCATAGCTGATTGCGGACATAGAAATAAGTCCCATATGGTTTTATTACCTCTTTCTCTTACTATATTTATATAGAGAATCGTTGCAAAGGACAGCGAACAAGGCTGACGTGAGAAAGTGCTGAACAAGGTAGTTAGAGTCGAAGTGCCATCATTTTGGTATAAAGCCGTAGACAGAAGAGCTTCCTATTAGTTTTCGGTAATTGGCCCTGCAACAAAAGCATAGGATCTAGCTAGATCTGCTTGGTAGATTAGAGGTCTTCCGTCTATGCCTCGGCTCCTGGTCTCAGATAGAGCACAATTGTGGAGTTGCTGTTGGCCGGAGTGCTTTTTTTCAAGGGCACCCAGCATGATGGTGATTTCATTATCCGATGAGTGGGTCGAAGTCTTTCTCTTTTCCTTTTTCATTCTCGCTATAAAAGACCTGCGCATCTCATCTCTCATCAATCATCATACGACATATCCTCTAACCCTTACAAATGTTTTTTAAGTCAGACATCGAACTAGCTTCACTGTAGCATGGTACGTGCCTTCCCATTTAGATCTGCATCCGATGGAAGAACAACCGGATGCGAATTCTCATCACAGAAAGAATGAAAGCTTTCAAGATAAGAGAGAGAGGATAAAACCATACGGGATTCCAGATAGTACTTTATCCAGAATTTACCTGTCATTGCGCCTTCTGGAATAACTAGAGCAAGTAAACAACTGTCCTTGATTTCAACGGCTTATAACGCCCTTAAAGAATATCCAATGCGCCAACTGATCGGACATTAATGCTTATCATTCGTGATGGACCTCAGTCAATGTCCCTCTCTCGAAAAAGAGCTTAGCCATTATGGAGCGGTCGGCTCGGAAAGAGTGACGAACCGAGTCTCCGCAGTTGTCCCATGAAGCCTTCTGCAGGGATTGATGTTGTCCATTGCATACTGATCCCAGATTAGACAAACTGAGACCTGTCTTTTCGTACGACCTAGTTTGGCAAGGACTAGCAAGAGATTGGGATGCTCAAGATTTCAATGACGAGGGCAGTATATTCTTACTCTTGTTCGTCAAGATTCGTATCTCATTATGGAGTCTTTTCTTTTGAAGATGAAGTCACTCTGGCTCTGAGGGACTTCCATTAGAAAGAAAGCGATTTCCGAGGCCTACAAAAAACTGAGGAGCCGTCTTTCTCCTTCGATATTTGGCAGATGCGAAGTAATTATCCTGGAGTCAATCTCAATAAGTATGGCAGCTGCTGTTGGGCTGCTTAGATTTAAGGATAGACGCGTAAGACGTCATTAACAGTTTTCGATTCGGCTACTGGGTTGGACAGCATAAGAAAGGATTTAGAGGCTCCGTTCCTGCTAGAGTTCAACGAAGGTCATCTGCGTCGATATGCTTAAGATAGTGGAATATCACTGATATCTCAATCGCACGCTGCTATGGATCAGGCTGCTAGTTGCAGATGGATCAGACGTATCGTAAAGTTCGAGAGAGGGCGGATCGGCTACGTGGGATCTTCCCTCCATTAGGCATCCGTATGATTAGGTCTGTGTTCCATATCAGGTAAGCTCAGTCGATTAATCTTACTGCCATATTCATTTGTATAAGGGAAGGATTGAGAATAGTGGTTTAAGATCTGACTGATTGATGCTTCCTAATTTTTCAGTAACCTCCGCTCTCGCTCGCTTAGGCAGCTTTCTCAAAAGTCTAAACCTCACTTTCTAACGAAACCAAATGAGCAAACAGACAAAGCCTTATCAGGTTGAGCCATATCTAGAATTAGATAAGCAGAAACGAAACTACTCAAACTGAGCTCGCTCGGGCAGCTGCCGGATGGATGAGTAAGTGGACGAAGTTCGCTTCTTCAGTCCAGAGCTACAAGATCTCAAGTCTGTGTGAGCAACAGACAGCTCGTAGAGAACCTAAACCTTGCCACTCTACGTAGCTCTGTCAGAGAGAATGCCAGTTGTGGATGCACTAGTAAGCAAGCTGCTGCATTTCTTGCCGTTCTCCTCGGTAGCTTCCGCTTTCTGAATTCTCCAACCAGAAAAAAAGTAGATCTCAGTGTCCAATGGTGTCGATCCCCTATTCATATTGCCTCAAGCGTGCTTCCGTTTCCTGGTCTTTGAGTTCCCAAAGTGGGTTTGGTCTGGTCTCTCAAAGTCGTGGTTTTTGTATCGAAATAGACGAACCCTGGCCTATTTCGACGTTGAGAAAAGGTGGGGTTCTATACCCCCCCAGTAATAAGAGGTAGGATAATAGGTTCTCGTACTGTGACCTAGACCCCCAGCCTCCTACCTTCGGGACCCTCCTAGCATAGTTGAAACCTCACTCGAGCAATAAGGATATTTAAGAGCTGCTTTACCGCAGGCGAATCGTGGAAAAGCGCGTGAGAGAAGCAACCTACGTATCCTTTCGCCTGGAGCTAGGGTCAAAGATCAGTCCAAGCTAGGGTCCGCTCTCGGAAGTCAAACTTCTCCTCTGCAGCTAGGTCAGTTCGGGCTACGACCCTTCGAGCAGGGCAGTTCATGAGCTGCTATCTCCGACCGAGGTTAGGTCTTCTTTTGCTCTGCTGCTGTTATTCTTCCTCCAACCTGTACACAAGCCGAAGTCAAGTACATCAAAGGTAGGGGAAGAAAGGGTCATCTCAGGATGGACTCAATATCTATTATCTTGCCACTTCCCTTTCTCCAAATCTTTCGTTTCAAGCATCAAACGGAAAAGAAAAAATAGTCATAAGAGAGTAGACATATAAACAAGTAAACCCGGCCCAGGAAGAATGTACCGAAACATCATACATATGAGACTGAAAGCTTCGTCTCTTGTGAAAAATTCTGTATTGATCGACCTGTGTGACACTAGCCAATCAATTCATTCAATCAATGAACTGGTCGGGATGATAACCAGAGACTTTTCCTGTTCTTGGAGCTCAATCATTAAGGCAGGCTGCTTTCCGAGTCTCCCCGTTTCTGTATTTAATAAAATGGGGATCCCTCCTATACCCTGCTAGCTGGATAAGGTGGGTTGCTTTCTCATAGTCTCCATTTCGAGATGGTGGATCAGGCTAATCAGACTTGAGCTCTCTCGTCTGGAATGGAGGGACGTTTAAGAATTCCTTTGGTAGTAGGTATGGGGCACGCTTCTTTCAGGAGACAAGCTACCTGAGGCAAGTAGCTAGTTGACTGTAGGTTTAGAGCACGCTAGGATAGATTCTAACTAATTCTCTCTCCGGTCTTGCTCTTCCTCTTGCTAGGCGAATGGGCTTTGGTGGATCCGATCCCCCAAGAAAGGGTTTCATTCCTGCTCTGGGGGTTGTCGTAGATCACTAGGAGAGATAAGAATGTATTAGCTGTTAGCTCTTCTTATAACTCTAATGCTTGTGAGTAAGTAACTCTCTGGAAAGCCCTGTCCTTTAGAGGAAAGCAAGCCCCTTCTACTATAAAGCAAAGCTATTGGATTCAAGCTAGGAAGCGGATAGGGGCATCGGTCGCGCATTCCGGTAGCAGACTATTGAGTCTCGTGTCTGGGTGCGATTCCCTTCCTTTTAATAGATATCTTCTTTCCTGTATGAAGAGAGGAGGGTTCAAGGAAGAGAAGCTAGGAAAATAAAGATAAGGAACCTGATCTATGATTACCCCCCTGGCTAGAGGGACGAGCGTAAGGGCTTCCATGGCTTTCTTTTAAGGGCTTCCAAGGGTTCATAAAGGTTATAGAAGCTAAGGACAGAACAGAACAAATACGATCGAGCTATCTCAAGACAGGTAGCTAGGCGCATGTAGCCTGGTCGTAGATCAGATTGAAGCAAGTGGATTTCTAGGGTTTCCATACCTTAGCGCTGGCGCAGGTCTCTTAGATATTTATTGATGGCAATTGCCCAATTCCAGCCTTTATTTTATCTTAATGTCGATAGATGTAACGAAAGGTCTGCTATCAAAAGGTCTGAAGTGGATGCTAAACCAATGAGCTTCCCAAGTGAGTTTGCTTTGCCTTCCCTTCCCCTATGGAGTGAGTTTGTTCCAGGGAATAATCTGACTTAACTGGGCCCCCAGCTCCATAAGGACTTCTTCACCCGTCCTCCCATTCCAGACGAGAGTCAGTACTAGGTTTAAGAATGCCTCTCCTCCTGGTAGTAGCTATTAGTGAGTGATCGGCTGCTAGGACGAGAGGGCAATAGCACCTCCTCTGGCCTCTGATCTTCCTTGCGTCTGTCTCTTCCGATTTCTTATCTGCTCTGAGCTCTGTTAGTAGCTATCGTTGACTTCCTCTCTTTGGGGATGGTTATAGAGCTTCCGACCAATACGAAGATAGTTCCCGCGCCCCAATTCCTTCTATTGAGAGAGAAACCTCTGGATAATTCAACCTGCAGCTATTGCCCAAGTCGGGGTTTTGGTTTTGTTAGGATGGACATAGGTGCGCACCTTCCTTTTACTTCAAGTTGAGCAAAGGGTTCGCCAACCCCCGATCTCTTAATAATAGTAGCTCGGCTACGAGGTACTCGTACTGAACTCGAACCCATGAAGGAGAGACTTCCAGTCTTTATGTCCGAAAGCACTCCCCTTTTCTTCCACACGCGTGCTGCTTTTCCTGTTCTACCAGCTCCGCTGGCTGCTTTCTCATTCGTGCCAGAAGGGGATCCTAAAACCCTCGCTCTTGAATTGAGTTTGCTTTGCCTTTTGTCGAGTGAGGGTTGCCCCCTTTCTCTTAGTTCTCGGTTGGACCGCCTTTCGCGTCCACGAATGCCTAAGAGGTTAGGCCGAATAGCTGGCCAAAGGGTTTGTGTAATATAAGGTACTGACGGCTGGACCTACTGATCTCTGTAGTAGCGTCTCATTCCATTTTTGGCATAAGCACCTTCTCCTACCGGTGAATGTGGTTTTGTTTAGGAAACAATTCTCCATCTTGGGAGTCAGACTTGCAATCAATCCCTTTTCGTCTTAGGCGCACAACTGCGCACTCTCCGAAACGGAAAGATAAAGACCACTTTAAAAAGTACCAGCCAACTCCTCATCGGAGGCTTCGTCGGTGTACTCTGGGACCCTTCTCATCTGAGAGGGATTCTCAACGCTCTGCCTCTTCATCACCTGCCCATGTGCTACACAATGAGGATTCCCCGCCTGACATCTAGGAAAGCTCCTTTCTGCTGTGCTTGCCACTACTGCCTAATAGGGTTTTCGAGTCAAATAAGTAGGCTTTTTTTCTTCTTCTTTTTGCGAGGCCTTTTGAGGATTGTTTTCTCTAGTTCCCCTGCCGATAGAAGCTTTCCGAAGTGAGCCTATTTCTGTCCCGTGAGTTTATCGTGTTAACGTCTTTCTTCTGGTTATTGAATATAGGGCCTCCCCTTGTCCCTTTCATGGAAGAGTGCCTTTCTTTCTCTGTTAGCCTGGCATGTCCCGCTTTCGCTTGACCAACTCAATCATCTCCGGTCTTGGACTGTCCTACTTATAACTCAACCCTCTTTTCTTTCTTGTCAGCTGTAAGTTGATCGCTTGGCTGAAGCAACCAATCATTGCAGCTGGTCCTCTCCATCTTCAACAGCCTATAAGCTCTCTTCTTCTTTCTGCTATTGAGGGCCGCGCTCTTCTCCTTGTTGTCTTATAGATGTAGTATCTCCTATAGCTCTAGTTATAGAGTTTGCCGCGTATTCGTCTTCTATTGTAAGTAATCTATTTTCTGGTAAAGTTCCTTCCCTACTCCACTGGTTCCTTTCTTCTGTAATCTAGTGTTTCAGGTAGCTAGCATCTAGGAGGACGTGAATGGATCCTAAGACCAAAGAGCTCGTAAGGAGGTATCCGCTGAAGGGACTAAAGCCAGTTAAAGGACTAGAGCGAGTAACCAGTTGTTAGTTACGGCTTTACACGCTTTCGGACGGGGTTAAAGCAGCAATTCAAAGAAAGATTGGCCTTACTCGGTTGGTTAAACTACTTACTGATTTTGGCAAAGGTGCTTACCCGCTTGAACAGAGACTGGGGTATTCTTGACTTCCTGGATCGATGATGACTGACCGGAAAGATGTGTTTGTGAATCCATTCCTTCCGTTCGTCGTGCTTGATTCGATTGATTGAAGGAGTTACATCACCGCTTCCACGCACCGGGTTTCAAGGGTCTCTTCCCTTGGCTGAAGCTAAACGCCAGAGGGAAGTCATATAATCTAATCAGTCGTTAGCAGCGTAAGGCCTAGAGCCAGTACCTCCTAATACGCCCAACCCTTCCTTCAACTTCTCTTCCCTCCCGGGTGGTAACGTTCCTTTACTGCTCAATCCGGTCTGTAGCTAGCAGCTAACACAACCATTCTGTGAACATCCAATCGTGATCGTGAGTTTAGCCCCATTCCTGATAGCGGGCTTCAATACGCCGGATTTCCCCTATATAAGACTATGGGTCTTAGAAGAGTCATTTCAGGTAGCTGTGTCTGGAGCCAGCCCCTAATACAACCAAGGAAGCGAGGCAGCTAGGTTGGTAGCTAGCATCCAAGGTCTCTCTTCGTTGGCTCACAACAAGAGCTACAGGAGCAAATACTAAAGTAATCGGGAACAAAGACGCTGCACTCCTTCGCCGCTTTACGGCTCACTTCGCTTGCTAGCACAAAGAGAGATACACTCCCTTGCAATCTTAGCAGCAATCCAAGGAGAGCGAACCAGTTACGGAATGATCCTTTTATGAACTCCCTTTTGCTGATGCTCTTAAACCAGGGATTCAAAAGCAGAGTCGGGAGCAGATACAGGATCAGATAGATGTCTTTCCGGATGTAGTTTCTCTTTTGATAGCTATCCGTAGTTTGTTCCTATAGCTAAGCTAATGGGCCTAGGAAGTATAGAATGAATCTTTCTCCTGCTTGTAGTATGTAGCTTTACTTCTTTAACTAACTGGTAGTTGAGTAAGGCCAGTGAAAGCCATCTGCTATGGGAATAAAAACCTGTAATAAGTTTAGATAAGAAGCTCTCTTCCTTCTTTATTCGATTGATTGAGAGCTAGGAGTTAGCGGACTCTCTTCTTTTTGGTATTATTCTCAGTTCTAGTTGCATCGTCCTTCCTATCGTCTTCTTCTTAACATGAACCTTCACCCAAGATGTAAACCGAGTTCTTGCTTTTGGATTCAATCCTTGGTAAAGTGTTCGATCTCGTGGAGAGGTACGCCTCTAAAAGAAAAGAGAGTAGATATAGGCTCGAGAATAGGCTTGATGAACAAACAGCCGATACGGAATCTGAGCCTTCAAGCCAAGCCCTTGAACTTCATTCCCAGGCCATTCAATTCAACAAATCTGGCACGAAAAGTAAATCCGATTTCGGTCAGATGCTGGCTTCAGGAGCTTCCTCTTAGTTAGGCGCCTGGCCGAAGGTTGAAAGAATGATTCGGGGTCAGAGGAAGGGGGCAGCGTTCAACCTTTCCTCTATCTATGATTGGGAATTCCTCCAGTGAGTAGAAGTCCCTGGAAAGGTAGATGGGATAAAGGTCTCACTTTGCCAAACCAAAGATTGGGGATTACCCTTTCATCGATTGGGATCAAACAAACAAAAGTAGAATCATTTCGAAAGACCGGGATTTTCGCTTAAAGCCGATTTCCCCTGAGAAAGCTAGATGAATCAAGGTTCGAGGACTGACCGGGCGATGAAGTCAGCCCAGCCTTGCGGGTTTAAGGAGATTGGAGGAATTACTAATTTATGCCTGGCCGCAGGAAGAACCAACTGGGCCCTCGATCCAGAACAACTAGGAGGCGAGCGGCCCCTTTCTCTCAAAGTCTTTTGGCACATAATCGTCAGCTACTATAGATTTCAGGGGTTTCCCCTATGGATTGACTCAGAAAAGAAGAAAGAGGCGCAGACCAGGCTATGAACAGAGCAAAGTGACTAAATGAGTTCAATCAAAGAGCGAGAGGGACATGTATAATCTAAGGTAGAAGACGATAAGAGAAGACGATTTATCGTCTTGTAGTTCTTCCTTGAAGGTGGACTTCCCATTCCAGCTATCCTCCATAACTACGGACTTAGAGCACCACATCGAAATTAGACCCCCCGCAGTTCCTTGAGCATCCACACTAATCAAACCACACCGATTCACTTTCCACACCTCCCTTATTGTAGCACCGTCCACCGAAGAAAGCTTTGATTCCTGAATAAGAACAATATCGGCCTTTAGTTTACTCAACGCCCCTTAAACCCTCTTCTTTTCCTAAAGGTTGTTCAGGGAGTTTCTAGATTTTGCTTTTAGAGAACGAGGTGCTTCCCGAAAGGAGAAGCACGAGTGTTAACTAGTTTTTTCCTGTTCCACTCTTGTTTTAGCACGAGTTTCATCCTTATACCTTTTCCCAATAGAAAAAGTGACAAGACATCTGGTATTCACAGGTACTTCACCACCTTTCTTAAACCATTGGATCTGGTATGGTCGAGGCTTCTCCTTTAGTTTTCACTTGTCGACCATTTCTCGAGAAACAAAGTTCTCGCTGCTACCCCCATATATTAGGATCGTACACACCTTGCCACCTGACGTGCATGTGGTACGAAAGATGTTGTGCCGGAGCCATCGGTCATCTGATGGTACTGGAGAGGTAAGTAGGGTACGTTGAATCACCATTACTTCCCCTACATCACCTTCAAGAATCTCTTGGTCCTCATATTGAGGATCTGTCACATGTGCCTCAGCTACGGGCTCCTCCTCAAATGCTGCTTCCTCGTCATTTTGATCTTCAACAAGTGTCACCGGTTTTCCAGGGGCTTTGCTCGGACATTGGGAGGCTATGTGCCCTGGTTGTTGACATCTATGGCGGACACCAAAAGGACCTCGGTTTGGCATACTTCCACGCCCGAGGATTCCTTTCCCTGTATTTGGATTTGTCGCAGGGGTTGTTGGAGCTCGAGGTGGAGGCGGTCTTTGATTGATCGGCGGTTGTTCATGGGAAGGGGTTGGAAACTACATTCAGAACCGTGTGTGTGTGTTCATGGAGAAGCGACTAACCATCAAATCACTAAGTTGATGCAGATGTCGATCCAGCAGAAGTTGGTGTCGTTTCGGGTGGATAAGAGCGAGGGGTATTCCACGATACTATGAATCACGCTCTTTCCACGGAGGCTTATAATCCCACGGACGGAGGTGTTGCCACAGACGGGGGTGAAACTAATCCCACGGATCCCGCGGGGATGCTTATCATTTCATGGACGGAGGTGCTTTGAAGGGGCCTTGGAAGGGGGATATTTAGCTATGTGCGGGTAGAGCTGCTCCTGCTCAGTTGGGACCCCCACTGGATATCCACATTTATCCCCTAGAGCAGCTGTTCATTCCTCCCCCATCGGTTGAGTGTTTTCATTCCCCCTGGCCTTATTGGAAAGTCGGGGCTTCCCCTCCTTTTTCCGAGCTTGGGAATTGAAACTACCCTTGCCATAGCTAACCCCAGCCAAAAGGCCATAGATAGGCTTTTGGCCCTAAAGCTCCAAAGCTACGGTTAAGGCCCCAGCCAATTCTGAGTAAAAAGAAAGTTGAACTAAAGTTTTCCCCTACTTGTATGAGTGGGGCTCGCGCCAACCTTCGCTATAAAGAATGATTAGCTATAATAATAAGTAATTGGCTAACAAGCCTATTTGATTAACCCCAATGCTTAGTTATAAATGGTGGGATCTCCGGGTTGACACTAAGGGAGGAAGTGACCAATGGGCCAAGGGAACAAGTTAAAAACAAAACACTCACCAATGCCAGGGGAGAAAAGCGCTGGCTGAGCAGCAGCTCCAGCTCGAGCTCACTATTACCTTTCAGGCCCTATCTTATCCCGAACCACTAGTCTTTAGCAGCTCTATTCGATAGATGTGGATTGACAGATTATGGGTCCCTAATTGGACAGGCGGCTAGCACTACTACGACTGGCACTATGACTCGCTACCTGGAAGTGCCTCGTCATACCGCCTAAGGAAGTTCCCTTGGTCTGACCTCGGGGTCACATTAGACTGGCGCTGCTATTACGGCTGACACTGCTACTTGCACTACTAATAGCTCGAACTCGGATTGGGGGCACGCAACGCAGGTATTTATCGCTGCTTTCTATCTAGTAGCACTGGTTCCGAACTCACAATCAATCTTAATCCATTCTATCTTACAAACAACTAAGCAGTAACCCTGCTACTTATACTTATTTACTAAACAAATAAAAGGGAAGGAACTTAACGACCCATTTGGCCCCGTTCTTTAAGAAACAAAAGAACCGGATGAACCGAACTACAAAAGGCTTCGTGCCTATAGTT
>QPKB01000747.1:0-20852 GCA_003546025.1 Camphora micrantha
TCAAATCCCCTTTCTTTTTGGAGAGAATTTCTCAAGAATCTCTCTTTAGGAGAGAATATCTCAAATCTCCCTTTCTTTTAGGAAGTTTGCTAATTTTAGCACTTCCTTCCTTGCTTTCCCTCCTTTCTCTCTTTTGGTTTGTTCTTGAAGCAATGGAGAATGGGTGTTTTTTCTATAAAAGCAAGGAGATGGGTTTTCTTCTCTTGTTGCTTTCTTGTTTGCAAAAACTTCTCCAAGATAAAGAATTTCTCAAGGATCGTGCATGTTTCTTCTTCTTCTTCTCCATGGCTTAAGTAGGTCTTCTTTTTCCAAGAAACCCTGTGTAAGATGTAGGAAAGTTTCTCTCTTCTTCTTTTTCTTTTTTTCACGTGTTTTCTCTTCTTTTTTTAATCTCTTCCCGTTTTTTTTGCACCACGTTCTCCTTTTTTTTTTTTTCTTTTTTTATTTCTCTTCCCCTGTTCTTCTCTTTTTTCTCCTGGCCCGTTTTCCATGTGGCGGACTTGTCAAAGTTTTCCTAGCATCTAATGCATGATGGTTTTATGCATGATTTTTGGTAAATGAAATTGGGAGCATGATGATGCATACCTCGAATTTTCTTGCAAGTCTTGGGATTTTTGGAGCTTGCAGCAATGTTGAGCCCACTTCTCCAGTTTCGCAGAATTTCGAGGAGCTTTGCAAGTTTTGGGATTTTGAGCTCGTAGCAATGTTGAGCTCTTTTCTGATCTTGCGGAAATTTGAGAAGAAAGGCTTGATCTCGCAGCAATGTTTGAATTCAAGTCTTCTTCGAGAACCCTTCACTGATTATGAGCTCGCAGCAATGTTGAGCTCATCTTCAAGCTTCCTTTCTTTTTGGGGTGCCTCCCTTTTCTTTGAAATTGCCCCGGAACCATGCCAAAATTTTGCTAGGATTTTTTTTATAGCAAAATTCTGTCATTTGGTGTTTGATTTCCTCCTTTCTGACTCTTGCAGGTGGTTCCTCCAGAACGAACAAGGGTAAGGGCCTTGTTACTGATGCACCTCGATAAGGAGATCGACGAGACTAGGCAGCGTCTCGAGTTTTTGGAAGAACAGACTGCTGCTAAATGGATTGCTGTTCTTGAAGCTCGTGCCAGAGAAAGCACTCTGATCCGTCAGGTTGAAGAGGTTGACGGGAATCTCCGAAGGAAGACTCAGGAGCATGAGCGATGGCAACTTCTTTGGGAGGAATTCCCTCGTGCTGAAGATGGATCGCGGTTTTCTGTCGCATTTTATGGCGGCATCTTGAAGAAGCGTGGGCTGGAAGCTTTGGAGGCTGAGGCCAAAAGTCTGCTCGAGGACTTTAGTCTTTGGTTGAAGACTATGATGAACTGAGCTTTTGACAAACTTTCTTCTTTCTTTTTTTTTTTGGTACCTCCATGTATAAACATTTTGGCACTCTATATTTTGTATCCCCTTGTTCTACTTAAATTCTTTTTGTTGAAAATAAGCAAAAGTTGAATGGGAATGTTTGTTTGAAAATTTTGATCAAAAGGTTATCATTTTGTGAAAATCTTTTGTCAAAGTGTTGTTTTGGCATGAAAGCCAGATTTTGTGGCATAAAGCCTGGTTTTTGATGGCTTGAAAGCCAAAAATTTTGAAGTGGCATGAAAGCCGTTTTTGGTGGCGTGAAAGCCAAATTTTGGTGGCGTGAAAGCCGATGTGGCATGGAAGCCGATTTTTGGCATGAGAGCCGATTTTTTGTTTTTTTGGCGTGAAAGCCAGGTTTTTGGCGTAAAAGCCAGGTTTTTGGTTTTCAAAAATGCAAGTATCGACTAAGAGTCGCCTCCCTGCTGAATGGTATTGCAAGTATCGATGGAATGTCGCCTCCTTGCTCATTCGGTTGCGAGTATCGATGGAATGTCGCTTCCTCGCGAAGTTGGGTGCAAGTATCGACTAAGCGTCGCTTCCCTGCTTTTTCTTCAAAAATTTTGTTTTGCGGGTATCGATGGAATGTCGCCTCCCCACGATTTTTGAAATTTGAGGTTTTTTCGAACCTTTGTTTTTCTTTTGAAATTTGGGTTGTGGATATCAACTGGAATGTTGCGTCTCCACGATTTTTGAAATTTTGCAAGTATCAACGAGGTGTTGCTTCCTTGCGGTTTTGAGGTTTTGGAAGTATTGAATGGGGTTCGCATCCTTCCAATGGGTTTTTGCAAGTATCGACTTGACACCGCTTTCCCGATTTTTGTTTTTAGACACAAGGGTCGTAAATTTTGACCTAAAACCATTTTTGGCGGTAAAAGGTAAGGTGGACTAGGGTGGAAATTCCTAAGTCCTGATTTTTGTTTCAAACCAAGAATTTTGGGTTTCAAGGATCGAAAATTTTGGTTAAGTTTGGGAAGAGGCTCCTAAACTTAGATTTTTGGATTTTGATTTTCTTTTGAACAATGAAACGATGAAAGTAAACATTGTTTTGAAAGTTCAACATAAAGATGAATTTTCCAAAAGGAGTGGGTTTGACGAGCAAGTACCTAGAAATAGGCTTTGGCCTTGTAGGCGTCGCTCTGACCCAGTGGAGGAAGTCTTCAAGGGTAGTACCGCTTCAAGAACTTGCCGTTGATGGGCAGCATACATCTATCACCTTCCATGTTTAGAAGTGCGTATGCGCCATTGGAGAAGACTTGGTCGATGACGAAGGGTCCTTCCCATTTTGGTTCAAATTTGCCTTTGGATTTGTGAGCGAAAACCATCGGCCTTTTCACCGCAAGAACCAAGTCACCCTTTTTGTTGGCGCGTTGCCTGACCTTTTTGTCGAAAGATCCAGCCATGCGTGCTTGGTAGAGCTCAATGCTTTGGAGTGCCTCGAGCCGTCTCTCATCGAGATTGTCCAGCTCTTGGAGTCTTAATTTGACATTGCTTTCTTGCGTCATGTCATTTTGTAGAGATACCCTTAAGGAAGGAATTTGTACCTCTAAAGGGACAACAGCTTCGCATCCATAGACCAAGGAGAATGGCTTGTATGGGTCGGTCCTCGAACGGTGGTTCGGTAGGCCCACAAAGCTTCGGATAGTTTGTCGCCCCAGTCCCTTTTATGGCTAGAGACCATTTTCTTGAGAATTTTGCAGAGTGTCTTGTTAAAGGCCTCTGCCAGTCCATTCGCCGCCGGATTGTACGGAGTTGAAAGACAACTTTGGATTTTGTATTTGTCGCAGAACCTGTAGAATCTATGATCACGGAATTGTGGTCCGTTATCATGGACGAATCTTTTAGGTATGCCGAAGCGACAAATGATGTTGGTGCGCAAGAACTGAAGGACTGATGAGGTCTTCATTTTATTGAGCGCAAAAGCTTCTGACCACTTAGAGAAATAATCCGTAGCGGCGAAGATGAAGTGATGACCTTTGCTTGACGGAGGGGAGACAGGACCTACGATGTCCATACCCCAAGCTTCGAAAGGCCATGAAATTGCTGTAGGATGTAGCCATTCTGGAGGCATGTGGACATAGTCTCCATGAACTTGGCATTGTCGGCAGCGTTTAGCAAATTGCATTGCGTCAGCTACCATGGTAGGCCGATAATAACCTAACCTTTTTATCTGATCGTAGAGCTTTGGACCAGCCTGATGAGCTCCACAAAGACCAGCATGCACCTCTTTGAGAGTTTCTTTACCTTCTTGTTGTGATAAGCAGCGTAGAAGTACTCCATTATATGATTTTCTGTAGAGCATCTTTGAAGGGATGTCCAGATGAAAGTTTGGAGTTCGTCTTTGAACACTTACCCGTTCTTTTGGATCTTCAGGCAGGATTCCGAACATAATATAATCAATGAACGGATCCCTCCAGTCGCCGATCGGAGGTCTGAGGATGGAGATCCGACTTCCAACTAATTGGTGGCATTCAGCAACTGCTTAGTGTGTATTGAGGGGAGGGAGAATCCTCCTCTCACACACTGTAACTTGCATGTGTTCTTCTTGGACCGCCATAGAGGCGGCGAGTCCAGCCAGGGCATCTGCACGGATGTTTTCGCCTCTACGAATGTGGGTGATATGACAGATGTCAAATTTTTACTGAAGTGATTGTGCCTTATTGTAGTAAGGCAACAGATCAGGCTTCCTGATTTCAAATTTCTGATTCATCTGCTTGACGATCAGTTGAGAATCCCCAAAGGCTTCGAGCACTGTGATGCCAGATTCGGGGGCGAGTTCCAATCCTACAATTAGGGCTTGGTACTCAACTGCATTGTTTGAACATGGTTCCAGTAGCGAGAAGGCGTGTGGAATCATGTATTTGTCGGGACTAACAAAGAGGATGCCAATCCCTGATATTTGATTTCCTTTTTCACTTGTCCTGGTTGCACCGTCGAAGTACATATCCCAGGAAGCATTTGATAAGGAAGCCTCCACGTTGTAGACTGACTCGTCTGGGAGATCATCCCTGAGTGGAGAATTTTCAGGCAACGGATGCTCTGCAAGAAAGTCTGCCAGAGCTTGACCTTTGATTGCCTTTTGTGGTACATACCTAATATCAAATTGTGACAGGAGGATAGACCATTTTGCCAGTCGGGCATTGAGGGAACCTGCTTTTGTGACAAGGACCTTCAGGAGATTGATCCTCGAGATCAGGTATACTGTGTTGAACAGCAGATAGTGACGTAGCTTTTGTACAGCAAACATCACTGCAAGACATTCTTTTTCGACTGGAGAGTAGCGATGCTCTGCACCTACCAACATGCGGCTGAGATAGTATAGAGCAGCTTCTTTTCCCTCGTGATTTCCTTGTGCAAGTAGAGCTCCCAAAGAGTGGTCGAGGGCTCTTGTGTACAAGATAAATGGTTTTCCAGTTGTGGGGGCAGCCAGTACTGGAGGTTTGGTCAGGTATGACTTGATGTCTTGGAACGCAGTTTCGCATTCAGCATCCCAGACAAAGTCCACGCCCTTTTTCATTAGGCGGGAGAATGGACGGCATTTCCCTGACAGGTTGGAGATGAACCGTCGAATGTATGCCAATCTTCCTTGAAGCCCTTTTAACTGTCTCAGGGTTTTTGGGGATGGCATTTCTAGGATAGCCTTGACTTTGATAGGGTCAAGCTCTATTCCCGCTTTCCGAACTACGAATCCGAGGAACTTACCCGATGATACACCGAAGGAGCATTTTAGGGGATTCATTCGCAGTTTGTGCCTGCGTAGTCGGAGGAAGACTTCTCGAAGATCTTTGAGATGGTCTTATTTCTTTTTACTTTTGACGGCGAGGTCATCAACGTAGCATTCGACCGTCTTGTGCTGCATATCTTGGAATATCTTCATCATAGCCCTTTGATATGTCGCACCAGCATTTTTCAGACCAAATGGCATTACAGTATAACAATACACGCCAAATGGGGTCCGAAATGATGTGTGTCTTTCATCTTCAGGATGCATTTTTATCTGATTGTACCCAGGGAAACCATCCATGAATGTCATCCGCTCGAATCCACAGGTATTGTCGATCATCACCTTCGGTATGGGGAGCGGAAATTCATCTTTAGGACATGCATTGTTCAGGTCTCTATAATCAATACAGACCCTAATCTGCCCATTTTTCTTTGTCACTGGGACGATGTTGGCCAACCATTCAGGATGCTGTTCCTCGCGGATGAAGCCAACGTTTTTGAGTTTCTGAACTTCTTGTTCAATTTTGTCCATTATGTCAGGACGAAATCTTCTTTGGCCTTGTTTGACATGCTTGATATCTTTTTGTAGATTGAGTTTATGAACTGCTATTTTGGGGTCTAAACCAGGCATTTCAGCTTAAGACCATGCAAAACAATCAGCAAACTCACGAAGAAAAGCGATATACTCGGGTAACTCATCATCCTTTATATTCTTGCTTACGAATACAGGACGTGGGCTATCCGGCGTTCCCAAGTCTATCTTTTGAACAGAATCTTCTGTTGGAAGACTTCACTACGTCAAAAACACTGAAGAATGACCTCTACGTTTTGGTTTTACCGACTGATGTGGGCCGTCCTTATGTTTCGACGGCTAATCCTCTGTTACCGATTTGCCATGGCAGTCGTTAATGTGGAAAAAAAAAAAAAGATCCCGGGCATATTTGGGCATTCTCGACCCCTTCGCGCCCTTTTCACTCTTTTTCCCTCTCTCCCGCCACTTCCCCTGTCCGATCGTCTTTGCCCCTTTCTTCCTCTTTCCCCCAGCGCCCAGATCGGCAGCGGCACTTCGACTGCGCTTGCAGCGGCACCTCTCCCTCTTTCCCGCCACTTCCCCTGTCTTATCGTCTTTGCCCCTTTCTTCCTCTTTCCCCCAGCGCCCAGATCGGCAGCGGCACTTCGACTGCGATTGCAGCGGCACCTCTCCCTCTCTCCCGCCACTTCCCCTGTCTTATCGTCTTTGCCCCTTTCTTCCTCTTTCCCCCAGCGCCCAGATCGGCAGCGGCACTTCGACTGCGATTGCAGCGGCACCTCTCCCTCTCTCCCGCCACTTCCCCTGTCTTATCGTCTTTGCCCCTTGCTTCCTCTTTCCCCCAGCGCCCAGATCGGCAGCGGCACTTCGACTGCGATTGCAGCGGCACCTCTCCCTCTCTCCCGCCACTTCCCCTGTCTTATCGTCTTTGCCCCTTTCTTCCTCTTTCCCCCAGCACCCATATTTGATCGGCAGCGGCACTTTGACTTCGATTTGCAGCGGCACCTCTCCCTCTCTCCCACTCGGTCTCTCTCCCTCTCCTCAACACCTGCTCCTACGAAGGTATTTACATCTCCTCATCTTTCTGCAAAACAGATTTCCTAAAAATGATTTGGTTGCTTCACATATTCGCATCAGTGCTCAAATAAATCAACTGAAATTCTCCATTCATCTCATACTGATAAATCCCCTCTTTTTCACAATCACATACGAACTATAGACAACCAACCAAATTTATTGTACATCTCCAAATTTATTGTACATCAGAATTTTATTTTTCTGTTGGGGTGTTGGATTTTATAGCTGAACAATTACAAAACAGTTATACTTGAAGCTTGATTCATCTGTACTTGAATCATACTGGACCCAAACCAGACCAGAGTATTTATCAAACAGGCCTTCCATATCCCTTATCTGGTAGCTCAGATGAAGGTTCAGGGTCGATTTCAGACCCAGACTCAGATTGAGGGCCAGCAAAATTATTAGGCCCCGACCAAAACCCTTGAGGCCTGGCAAGTCCAGCTGTTGATAACCCTACTCTTGGTGCATTCAAGTTGGATGTGGAAAAACTACCCGGCGCTCCTTCAGCTGGTGCACCACAGGTGAACCCAGACACGCCAAACTTTTCATGTTCAAATTGACATTGTCAGTATTTTACTCTGCCATATGGTAGATTCTATTATATGGACCTTTGGTTTCGTTGGATTGATTCATGTTTGTAGAATCTACATCAGTTGTCTTAGGCTTTCCATGTTTCTACTTCATTTCATTATTTTTCTTTTGATATGAACATCTTTTGTAGGTGGAGTGGTATTTGGATGGCTTGATGTGTCATGAAATTTTGCCCTTTGATACCATGCATGGTCTTAGGTTGGTTTTGATTTGATGGTATATATGTGGGATTTGTGGAAACATTTTGTATTTATCAATTGAAATCCAAAATACTAACTTTAGATTACTACTTTAATTTGGTACATTTCATTTATTGTTTGTACATCTTTGATGGGTTGTTGCTTATTTGGTGTGTTTTATTTTCATTCTGTGTGCCTGTATTTTTATATCTCAATGCTCTAATATCTCAAGGCTCTTTTTTCTCTCTCATCGACATGAGTACTCAAGAGTGTTGGAAACATTGATTTCTTGTAGAGGATATCTCCTTGTGCACATGTCATATTTGAATAAATCAAGGTTGTCGAGTGCCTATTTGAGAAAATGTCTGAAAGAAAATATAGTCTCTTGCACTGTGCAATGATCAATGCACAGCTGCTTGAGTCAAAGGATGTAAGTTTCTTTGTATACAATGAGTTACTATGCAAATGGTGCTTATTGATGCAACTTTCCTTTCGGTCTATTAGGTTAGAGATCATTTAATTTTTAATCCTTGAAATTTTCATAGTATCTTTTAACTGTGATTTGTATTCTCGCATGACATTAGATAGTAGTGGATAGAGTTGCTTACTGCTGGTGTAGAATTTTCAAAAAACAAGACTCATATTTTTTATAGATAAAAATGAATACTTAGCCATGGCTGAAGGAATTTAAATCCTAGAAAAGTTAAGGTACCATATACAATTTCATTCCTCACTCTTATATAATTCTTTATTTTTTTTTTTTTGGTAGAGTTAAATAATCCTTTATTGAATCCCTTTTTTTTTTTTTTTCCATATATTTAATTCCATGCAAACAAACATATGCCTCAAGTGTTTCAATGTTTTGGAATATTAGATGTCCAGATGCTTTGTGTAGGAAATGATTTGTGCCAAAAACATTTTGGCCTTTGCTATATATTTATTTTTATAGTAGAAAAACAGTTGCTAGATCTTAATTGTCATGTTTTGATGACTTTTTTTCCCCACATGCTTTGCAATGTTATAGAAACCATCTCTGAATGTTCTCAACTATAATTTTCATATCAACCTTTTATTGGTTGTACTTACATTGAATCAATGGTTTTCATATAAAGAAAATAGGTTTTTGATTCTTATTGTCACTCTTTTTAAATTATTGGGAAGAGAATGCACAAAATTGTATGAATCTAGAGGTTTTGGACAAATGTTGTAAAGCAATAAAGATGATCTCTATATTGGATTACATTGGGTATAAATATTTGATTGTTTTGAAAACCTTGGGCGCATTCTTTTCATTTTTTATTTTTTATTTTTTCAGTTAAAAGGTATGGAGTTTGTACATTACACTAGCCTAGATGAGTTAAGTATTTTTGAGTTCATTAGTTTACAAAGAAACAAGTGTGATGCAGGATTCATTCGGATGAATGCAATCCTTAGTAGTGTATAAAAATAGTAAAAAACTCTTTTTTTTGTTAAGAGTATACTTAGATCAACTAACCTAAAAAATAGATTTGTTGGGTGTTCAAGTGGCGTGCTCAAAGGTGCAATATAATTCAAAATATTTAGAAGCTCAAATGCAAATTATGGCAAAAGAGAGATGTACAATGCTTAACCGTACTTGATTTGCATTGAGCCGCCCCAATGAAAGGACTCGACCCATTTTTGAGTTGTTCATTTACATTGCATTCTCCACCCATGGCATTGGATTCAAGTCCTTGAAAGATGGTTGGTTATTTAAGTTGTCTCATTTTCTTAAAGATTCATGAGGACAAGCAGACAAGGCCAGAAAATGCAAGCTTCTTTTCAAGCCGGGCACAGTCAAATTACTTTTTTGATGGTGCAAGTAGATATGTAATGCCTATGTTCATATTTTGCGGTAGTTACATTTTGAATCTAATTAACTGATACTTATATCTCTTTAACCATGCTTTTCAGTACATTGCCCAAAAGAGAGTCTTGTAGGTTGTTATTCTCTCCAATTTTAAATGTGTTTGCATAGAGAATTGCAAATTATTTTGAAATTTGCTTCGGCCAACATAATATTGCATGTTTTACTATTTTTACATATGCATTTGGCCATAGTAGTCATGAACAACATTGCCCTTAATAAATTAAGATATGGAGGTGCAACAAAGTTTTGTTATTTTGTATTAGTTTGATTTAAATTTTGTATATAATTTTTTGAATTTGTGGGTTTCTTTTTTTTTTTTTTTTAAGAATTTTGTGCAAGTTACATCTTTTGAGGGTATTATAATTAATGATTCGTTTGAAATTCCTATTAGCGTGTTGCAATATTTTTATTTTCTTACATTTAAATCAATCCCATGAAATTATTATTTTTATATATTTTTTAAAATAAAATTTTGAAGGATTTTGAAAATATGTTGATAATGGTTGTTTTTTATGGTCATTTTTTCTAATGGATATTTTAATCGTTTTGTAGGTGGTGATTTTTAGGCCAATAAGTTGATATCATTCGTGGATGTTGAAACATGTGGGAACTATGAAGTAATCTTGTAACTTCATTCATGTTTAGTGATCTTGTGCCGTTTTTCCCTTTTTTTAGTCGAGAATCCTTTTGCTATTAGAAATGTTGACAGTTGTATTGCGGAGATCACAGACTTTTTGGATATTGCTTTTGCTTCCATAATTTTTTATTCATTGAATTGATACCATGAACAAGATGGTGAAGAAATTGAAAGCAGCCAAATACGGATGTTTTGTTTTGTTTTAAAAACATTGTCTTTTATTAAAATAAAAGTACTAAGATAAGAGTCTTATCTCTTAGGTTTTTGAGTATTTGTTGTAAGAATTGTTGTATGTTCTTATTGGTAAACGAAAAAAAACTATTTTTGTTCGATAATTCTCAATCCAATTTCTCCATAATAGATAAGCTTTTCTTATATTATGAATTATATTGCCCGTGCTTAGCACGGGTGGGTTTTGCTAGTATATAATTAGGAACAATGTGCAAGCAGCAATCACTGCAGAAAGGATCAGAGTGTCCCTTGAACACTTCCTTTTTATGGCCCCTGTAATCATTAAGGCGGCCCCTGTAATCATTAAGGCTGCCCTTGTAATCATTAAGGCTGCATTAAACATTTGTTTTTTCATGAATGCTTAGTACCTAGAAATGATATATAGAGCCAGAAGAACTACCAATAAGCCCACGAATGACTAGAAGTTTTTCACCCAGTTGCTTGACTTTGCCAAAGCGACAAAGCGCCAGTAGTGTTGCATTTTTGGGATTTAAGTTAATTAACACACAAATTTGTCAACCAGCCTAGAAATCAGAAAAACTGATTGGTCTTCATATGGCCTATAGGCCATAACATATTCTAGTTCTGTGTTATGTTCTATTTCTTATATCTTCAAATTCATGTTTTCATTTTTATTTTTCCATCTAATTTGATGCCCATGCTTTTGGTTTCCAAAGAGGAGGAATTATGTTGCGTTATTTTGTAATTAAAGTGCTAATTGTCATTTTTCAGAATATGGCCATGAACAAAGAGTGGATGATGGCACCAAGGTTATCGAATGAATACTTAAAGGGGGTTGAAGATTTCTTAGAGTTCTTAAGAGCTAATCGACAAAAGCTGGGGGGTGATGATTGGTATTGTTGCCCTTGTGTCAAATGTCGTAATATAGTAGGAGGGAAAAAGACACTAAGATACATCCGTGAACATTTGATATGTGATGGCGTAGATACATCTTATACCAAATGGATCCATCATGGAGAAATTCATTCTACAAGTACTGTAAACATTGACACCGTTAACAACAATGAAGATGCATTCCCAAGAATGGTTGACATGGTGAATGACGTGTTTGCATGTATCCCTAATGAGGATGGCGTTGAATATCATATGGGGGGTAATGCGCCTACATGCATGGATGAAACTAATTATGAAGAAGATGTTCATGCTCAGGATAATTCACCGGAGGGTATCCAATATAAAAAGTTGATGGAGGATGCAATGCAACCCCTATATCCCTCGTGTCGAACTGATGATACGAAATTGTCAGTCACAGTTGAGTTGTTGAGCATGAAGACTAGATATAAGTGGTCTAATAAGAGTTTCAATGAGTTGTTACAACTTTTCAAGAGGGTCCTTCCAGAACACAATGCTTTGCCGGATAATACTTACAATGCCAAGAAAATTGTCGATTCGTTGCGTATGGAGGAAAAAATTATACATGCATGCCGCAACGATTGCATACTTTACTGGAGAGAGCATGAAGAAAAGGATAATTGTCCAACATGCGGACTTAGTAGATGGAAACCGGTAAACCCTGCAAAGCCAAGAGCTGTACGTTTGCCCTGGAAGAAGTTAAGATACTTTCCTATTACACCAAGGTTACAAAGAATGTACAGTGTACCATGGATTGCAGAGAGCATGACATGGCATGCAAATGCAAGCTTAGTACCTAATGACTCAATCATGCGTCATCCAGTGGATTCATCCTGTTGGAAACAAGTTGATCGTAAAAATCCACAATTCGCTTCTGAGGCACGTAATGTTCGATTAGGACTTGCAACGGATGGATTCAATCCTTTTGGGATAAAGAACAATGCATATAGTTGTTGGCCTGTTATGGTTGTTCCATATAATCTTCCTCCATCCCTTTGCATGCGTAAGGAATTCACAATGCTGTCATTATTGATTCCAGGAAAGAAAGGTCCAGGGCATGATATTGACATTTATTTGCAACCACTGATAGCAGAGTTGAATGAATTGTGGTCCATCGGAACCATAACATATGACTCTTACAATAAAAATAGGTTCACAATGAAAGCAATTCTGCTATGGGTTATACATGATTTCCCGGCATATGGTCATTTATCAGGTTGTAGGACCGTGGGAAAGTTTGGATGTCCTGTGTGTGGAGAAGAGACAGATTCACTATGGCTAAAACATGGAAAGAAATGCACTTACATGGAGCATAGAAGATTCCTAGCAAATTTGAGACATCCTTTCCGGAGTCAAAAATCACAATTTAATGGAAAAGAGGAACATAGAAAGCCTCCAAGGCGTTTGAGTGGTTCTGAGCTGTTAAGCAAAATGGATAATATTCAAACTAATTTTGGAAAAAGTAAGAAAAGGAAGAGGCCCGCAGATGAGCTTAATTCCACTCCATGGACAAAGAGATCGATCTTTTTTGACTTGCCATATTGGAAGGTTCGTTTTACATTGATGCATCTTAAAATTAAAGCACTGCGGTATAAAAGACTTACTAACATGAATTTATAAATTTTGTAGGATCTTCCCATTCGTCATAATTTGGATGTGATGCATATTGAGAAGAATGTGACAGAGATTCTAATTGGAACAATTATGAATACGAAGGACAAGACGAAAGATGATCTTCAAGCCCGCCAAGACCTAAAGGAGATGAAGATCAAGAAAAAATTATGGCCCGTAGAAAAGAATGACAAGTTGACCTATCCAGATGCTCCTTACACACTGTCCTTGTTAGAGAAAGATTTAATATGTAAAACCTTATACCATTTGAAGGTTCCCATTGGGTATAGTGGGAATTGGAGACATAATGTAAACTTGGATGATTTGGAGCTTAAAAACCTTAAGTCTCATGACTATCACATTCTCATGCAACAACTACTACCAGTGATGTTGATGTATGCATTTGAATCACATAAGCCATTACGTGCTGCTATTCGACAATTGTCTATATTTTTCAATGTTTTGTGTTCGAAGATTATAAACCGTGAAGAGTTGATGAAAATGAAAGATAGCATTGTAGAAACATTATGTGTGTTTGAAAAGTACTTTCCGCCCTCATTTTTCGTATCTATGATACACCTTGTTGTGCACTTGGCGGATGAGGCAAAAATTTGCGGGCCCGTTAGATATCGATGGATGTATCCTTTTGAGAGGTAAATCAAATCCAAAGCTAAAGATCTTTTTTTTCCCCTTAATAATGTTTAGTGTAGATATTTTATTAATTAGACATGTGGCAGGATGATGAAAACATTCAAACGGTATGTGGTGAATCATACCTATCCAGAGGGTTCTATTTCAGAGTGCTTCCTCATGGACGAAGCAATGATGTATGCCATGAATTATATGCCAAATGGTACAAAAGGAAGCCATAAGCAAGCACGGTGGAAGTGGATGGACGATGATGGTTTATGTGCCTTTCCTATCGAGAAAAAGGGGAAGGTCGAATATCTTGAGATTGTGCAGTACCAGCAGGCACGGAAATGGGTATTGGAGTCATCTATGGAGAATGTCGCATGGAAAGAGTAAGAGAAATTTGGTTAAATTCTTTGTTCTTAGTTTTTTTTTTTT
Source organism: Camphora micrantha (assembly GCA_003546025.1). Taxonomy (NCBI): domain Eukaryota; kingdom Viridiplantae; phylum Streptophyta; class Magnoliopsida; order Laurales; family Lauraceae; genus Camphora; species Camphora micrantha. The sequence goes on from QPKB01000747.1 coordinate 13,794, forward strand.
TTTTTTAACACGTATAATGCGTCTAAATTTTAAAATAAATTTATTTTCAGGAAATATGATAGATACGTACAGGAACACATATTTAATGTTTAGAATCGAAGAGGCACCATACGAACAGAAAAGGAGATGGATTACATTCCTTGGCTTAGGCAACAATTGCAAAATGAGGAAAATAGTGTCTTGAAAAGGCTTGCTGATGGACCTAAATTTGGGGCTATTTCATATAGCTCATATGCGATAAATGGATATGTTTTTTGCACAGCAGATTCGGAAATATAAAAAACAACACAAAACAGTGGGGTCTCTATGCAAGCTCTAACTAAGTTCAGATCTAGTGTCAACGATACTAATTTTGTATCTGAGGAGGTTCCTTACTATGGCATTGTCAAACAAATTCTTGAGTTAGATTACCATGACTTCAAAGTAGTAGTATTCAACTGTGACTGGGTGCGTATAGAGAACACAAACAGCATTAGAGTTGATCCAGAAACAAACTTGAGATATGTTAATTTAGAGAGGTTAATGAGAACTACAAAAGAATCAGATGAACCATTTATTCTTGCTTCTCAAGCTTCTCAAGTCTTTTATTGCAAAGATCAAAGTCGTCCTACGGAGGAGTGGCATGTTGTGTTGGATGCTCCAAAAAGACTTAATCAAGACATGGACTCTTATGAAGATCTATTAGTCTTTGAGGCTAGAACGAATGAAAACACATATATCGGAGCACTCCATGATGATATTATAGATGTTGATATCATTTGAGGTGACAAGTTCATTTCGATATTCTTCTCATTGCATATTTATTTCATTAAATGGACCAATTTTTACATATCATGTTTCATTAAATTGAATTTTTTAATGAATGTTTTATTGATCTAGTTTCCTTCCTTTTTTTTACATTTCAATGTTTTGTATATGCCAACAATATTCAAAGTTCACATTTTTTTTTTGACAGCCAGTATGTCACATGATCAATCAACAACACATAGTTCTGCTGCGTCAACGACTACACCGTCGGGGTGTAGTTCCCGTGAGAGTACATATTGCCATCAATCGTTATATGTATTCACTTTTATTTTATTTCTTCTTAACAAACTAATCCTTACAATAGTCAATTTGAAACAGGCGTGCCTAAGTCAATCACTTTTGGCGAGCATGACCAACCTATCGGACCAGATGCTGCCCAACTGAGTTCGTTGATAGGAAATCTGGTGAGGACATATGTGTCCCCCATATATGAGGCATGGACAAATGTGCCGAGTGAGATTAAGGAGCAAATTTGGAACGGCGTGATTGTGAGTGCTTTTGCATTTATATAATTTAAAGTTTTATATCAGCATTTCATTATATTCATAACTCCCCATTCATAATCTTTGCAGAACACCTACAACATCAGTGAGATCCATAAAAATTTCGTTATGAAGAAAGCAAACATATCGTGGAAAGGTTGGAAGTATGTTCTTCGACATCAGGCAATAGACAAATACCTCACAGATGCAGAGAGGAAGAGCAATGTGCCCAAGTTCGTGAAACCAGAAGATTGGGTAAAATTTGTGGACATATCCTCGACGTCGGCGGCCTTAGCTGCCAGGGAGGCTGGTAAGATTGCTAGGTCAAAGTTGAAAAGCCCGCACACAACGGGCAGGAAGGGACAGGCCAGAGTGGCTGCAGAGTTGGTAAGATTTGTGCACATATCTTCTTTTTGCAATTATACTATATTCTTTTATAGATGGTTGATTACAAGACACGTAAAAAGAATTAGACTGAATGAATAGAAGTTTACATTGAATATTGTATGGACAGTTGTGCTCAGCACGGGTACTTGTGCTAGCATATTTTTAAAATACCCCAATTTTTTTTTTTTTATAGAAAGCAAAAAATCCAGATCAGCCTTTAACTCGCACGGATCTCTTCTTGGCCACCCATAAAAGGAAGGATGGATCAGCATCGAGCCCCCATGTGGTGAGTACCATTTTACTATAATTGGTGAATAGGTTATTCATTCGAATTGTTACTTGAGAACCCTTTTATTTAATATTAGTGGTGTATGTGTGGTGAAGTAAATCATTGAAGTGCTATGGTTGTGTGATGAATGTTGTGGTTTGGAGGGGCACTAGTGGGGTATTTATGTAATGATTTTTTATTATGCACCGGTAATTGATCACATCAAAACACATGCTTAAAATAAAACAAAGTAAATTTTCATGTTTTATATCATGCATAGAGATATCAAGGCTAGTAACATTCTCTTGGATGAGAGCTTTAAGCCTAAGGTGGCGGACTTTGGCCTGGCGAAGTTCACACAAGAGGGGATGACACATTGGAGCACGAGAGTGGCAGGGACACTTGGTTATGTTGCTCTTGAATATGCCTTGTGTGGGCAGCTTACAGAGAAGAGTGATGTTTACAGCTTTGGGGTGGTGATGCTTGAGCTGTTGAGTGGGAAGAAGGCACTTAGTTCAGTTGGTGAGAGTAAGTAATGGCTTGTGACTGATTGGGCTTGGTCACTTGTGCAGGAGGGAGAGTATTGGATGTTATTGAAGATGGTATGGAGTGCTCCCTGCTGCACCCAAAATTGGTTGAGTGAGATTCAGTGGTCTGATTTGAAGAAATTATCTCAAGTCCCACCACATTTAGTTGTATATGACCTTGCCGGGTATAACCTTGAAAGGAAAAATTATCTCAAGTCCTAGATGCATTTGTTTCTGCTTCTAGGTATGATCACACTCCCATAAATGGATTTAGAGCATATATACTAACTTTTTGATACTTGATACATGATAAATTCATAAATGGATTTATGATCACACTTCCCTAAACTGCTTCTAGAATCTGAAATGTATTTTGTGTTTATGATTTTTTTTCTACTGGCCAAGCAATTGTGGATGCTGAGTTTGTAAAGCAGCTTCATGTAGGTTGATTAGAATGTTGAGTACTGTTACTTTTCTGTGTTTATACAGCACAAAAGCAAAAGAGAGGGGTTGCACCCCTCAATTGGATTTCTATGCATCTGATGGGCTATTGGGCCCCACATGATAATGTGCATTTGGAGGGATTTTTACAACAGTAATAACCCTTATCTGTACATCAAAGGTCCTCAGGGAGGTAGGTTTCCAAGGTTCAGACTGAGAACCTGGAGATGTTGGTCATTAGTGCCTTGGATTGGGACGTCTTAATTTTTCGTCTCAACTTATACAGCTTAAAGGCCAACTAAGATCAGTGAAACTGAAAAGATCCTCTCTTTGTAGGAATTGGAATCAATGACTCAGTTCCTATAAAGGAAGGATTTGGATCCTAGCGTTTACTATGATGGAAGAAATGACTTGACAGGTAGGGTTCTTGGGTGCCCTCATTATATCTCTGAGAGAGCTTTGTTTGAAGTTACTCTACTGTGCTTGTTTGAAGTATACAGGTAGGAACAAAGACATACACCCCACCCCCCCACCCATGAGCTGAGGAGAGGCCTCCCCTTTTATGAAAGTTTATGTTGATGTCTGGGACTGGTTTGGTCTTTTTTGTTGTCCTTTTTGTTTATGGCATTTTATAATGAAAGCTTTATCAAACAAACCAAGAGCTATAACAAGAACCAAAGGGATGAGATATCTTCTTATCTTTCTAGTGTGTTGGGGCATTGAAGTGCTATGGTCGAATGAAGTATGATTGATGACGTAGTGGTGAATGACTTTGTAGTGTGTTGGGGCATTGGGTTGTTTATATGAAGTGTTTTTTTTTTTTTTTTTTTTATCATGTACAGGTACTTAGCAGGTTGTAAAAAAAAAATAAAAATGTCACACGTACAGGGGAGACTCTGCCGAAATTTCGAGAAATCTTTTACATTAGAAATTATTCTTAGGAACATTTTTATGAAGTATACGTTAATGTTTTGCTAAAATGTGTTTATGCTTCTTATTTATCCTTTTTTTGATATTGCAGGATGATGTTATTACTGCATATGAATCTGACAACTCGGTGGCGCAAGGTGATTTAGACCATGATGCAGTTGCAAAGGTATCTTTTTATTGCTTGTTGATCATAATATCTTTTAATGTTAGTAATCTTTAATTTTGAGGTTTTTATGGTAAAATTGTTTATTTTTCCATAGGTCTTTGGTCGTGATAGCCGAGGACGCGTACGTGGCTTAGGCATTGTTTCAAAAACAGCCATTAAACATTCAGCTCCTTATAAAAGTGCCTTGGAGGAGGAGCATGAATGCAATACACATCTTCAAACTGAGGTAAAAAGGTTGAAGGAGGATCAAATGGGCATACGGAGGGAAATGGATGAACTGAGACAAACTCTTACCCAAGGTGGGACACAAGTGCGACCTTCAACTTATCATGCTAGTTCATCTCAGGTACAATGCTTATTTTTCGTACATGATTGATTCGATAAATTAATTAATTATCTTGATTGATGAAATACTAACACAATGCATTTGTAATATTGTTTGTAGGCTCAAGATAATTCCTCATGTCAAGTGGCATGTACAAATCAACCGAACACTAATACACACCAGGGTACATGCAGGCTGTTGCATTACATGCGAAAAGATATTACAGTCGCCCTTGGACGCGTTCTCAGTTTGTCAACTGAGGAGGAAGGATGCTACAGGATCGTTGTAGATGAGATCTTGAAGTTTGACGTAGAGTTGTTGGGTGGAGAAAAGACTTTTGGGGATCTCACCGTGGGTGACATCATTTCATGGCCCACATATAGAACCATGTTTGGCTAGTTTCAAACCCCACATGATTAACTGTTAGATGACTTTATTTATAGTATTTACTTTGATGTGTGTGATCGTGGTATTAGTAATGCCGAACGTGAACATGGTTTTTGTTAATTTTTTACCATTTACTGTAGTTATATTTTGATGGTTTAAATTTTAAGTGGATGGATAATTTATTACCTTATTTGAGTTATTTATTTGATGGATAATGGATGTTTGTATGGTTGATGCTAACTTACAGTTTTGAGAATTACAAGATTTTTATTAGAAAAATATAAATTTTAAAATTTAATTATGAAATATTTTTTTTTTAAAAACCCTCTAATAAAACGACTGCTCCAAACAGTCGTTAATTGAATGATAAGTCGTTTTTTTATGTAGTTTTTAAAAAATGACTTAAAGTATTTTCGACTGACATTATCCGTTTTTAAAATAATTGACTGCCGTAGACAGTCGGTAATCAAACAAGTTTTTGACTGCCGACGGCAGTCGTTTGTGAAAAACGACTTTGATTTTTTCGACTGCTCGTCTGACTGCCCTTAGCAGTCCTTTTTTTGGAAAAATGACCGTCTTAGACAGTCATTTTTCGGCCTTTTTGACGTAGTGCTTGAAGGTGGTTCCTCCATAATATTTTCGGAGGCTTCCAACTCAACAAGACCTTCCGGAGTTTCAAAGGTATTTTCAGACCAAGGCTGTGCTTCTGACCATGGGTCTTCTTGATCGGCACTCTTCTCAAGACTCGCTATGAGATGGTCCCAATCACCTGTTGAAACTGGATCGAAGTATGGCACTTCTTTTGGAGATGATGGCTCTTCTGGACCAGAAGACTGTGCATCTATATCATCGGACAATTTCTCTTCATCATCAGAGAAATCGTACCAATTGGAGGGGCTTCCTGGATCCTTGACGGGTAACTCTTCAAAGAGATATCCAGGGAGATCAATATCTTCACAGACACGAGATGTTGAGGCTTCGTCGGCCAGACGACTTTGTAGCCTTTGGGTCAACTGTCTCATGGGAGCATCCAGGTCGTAGCCCAGTCCGTATGAAGACTTTTCTATATGACGATAGAGTTTCCAATCCTCCTGCTGGCCTTTTGTCAGGGTGGGCTCCAATGGTACGAGAATACCGTGGCCACCTCCCAAGCCGATTGGATTTTGAGCGTCATAGCCCATTTTCTTCATGATAGCTTGCGCCATTGGACTATACAAGGATAGTTGTGGCATACCTTCGTTTTGGAAAGGCTCAAGCGAAGAGTTTGATGAAGAAGCCGCCGACCTGTGGAAAAAGATCGGCTTTTCTTTTGGTGAGGTTGTCGGAACAACGAAGGAAGCTGATGCTGGATCGCCTATGCCAGCAGGTGTCTCCAATGGAGTTTGAGCTTGCTGAGTATCAGCTTGGCTTGACGAAGTGTCGTCTTCTGTCTCTGAATCCGAATCTGTGTCTTGCATAATAGACACAAAGGAGATGACAAACTTGCCCCCAGGCTTTTGTTTGGTCTTCTTTGCCTTGGTAGTGATCACCAGCGGCTTTGAAGACTTGAGGGAGACAACAAAAGGAGATTGGTTGATCTCCTCGGTTTTGTCGGATGGTTGATTTTCTTCCGGTGGTTGCTGAGGAGCCTTGCCTTTATCCTTCTGGAGACTTTCGGCAAAGGATGCTATTTCTTTCTCCTTTTCTTCGTTTTCATCTTTGTACATCTGCGAGTCTGCGAAATGGACTTCTTTGCCTTTGAAAGGCTTTTTGTCCGCAAATACCCGATGTACCAAGCCGTCGTTGCCAACAAACTTGATGCACTGATGAAGAGTTGAAGGAACAACACCACTCTCGTGTATCCAAGGGCGTCCGAGAAGGATGTTGTAGCATGAGGGGGTCTTTATTACATATACAGTGACTTCAGAGATAAGATCACCGATTTGCAACTTGAACCTAATCTTGCCGATAGGCTTCTGAGCGCTTCCATCGTATCCAAAGATAGACACGGATGTGTGACTCAGCTTGCTAGGCGGGATGCCTAGCTCTTCGAGTGCCGAAGTAGAGATGAGGTTGAGGGCAGAACCCGGATCGATCTGTACTCTGTGTATCGGCATCTCTTTGATGTACCCTGTAAAATATAAGGGCCGGTTGTACTTTGTTTCGCCTAGTAGGAGGTCTTCCTTAGTGAAGGCGATAGTTGCACTTGCTGCTTTTTGACTCGAGAGGCAATCATTGCAAGATCCCTCAGTCTTCTTCTTTTCTCCTTTGAGGAGGTATTTGATTTTTAACCCTATAGTCCATTTCAATTTGTAGGACTTGTGGGGCATGCTTGTCGACATCCACATTCAGTCTTTGCA